>BGNK01004348.1:4046-49065 GCA_003297005.1 Symbiodinium sp. clade A Y106
ACGCGTGTTTATCACCTATGGCAGCGGAGACGTGATTTACTCCACAGCAGACTGTACGATGCTTCTGGAATCATTCGGACCTGGAAGTGGATTGTGCTTTACATGAAAGCAGGCCGTAAAAGCAAACAATATCACAGCCAGAGCCAACGAGCCACCACCCTGGGCCATCTACAACAAGCGGAGCGGGCAGCCCAGCAACATAACTCAAAACGTCTCTTCGGGATTGTTAAGAGGATNAGCCAACGAGCCACCACCCTGGGCCATCTACAACAAGCGGAGCGGGCAGCCCAGCAACATAACTCAAAACGTCTCTTCGGGATTGTTAAGAGGATGATACCATGGAAGCCTAGACCACACATCATGCTCAGGCAACCAGATGGTGCGCCCATGTCCTTATTACAGGAGCACAGGGCGCTGGTCCAACACTGCCAGCAACTCTTTGCCCCTGAGGTTGACAAACCTGNGCCTAGACCACACATCATGCTCAGGCAACCAGATGGTGCGCCCATGTCCTTATTACAGGAGCACAGGGCGCTGGTCCAACACTGCCAGCAACTCTTTGCCCCTGAGGTTGACAAACCTGCCCGGCAAGGCGTGGCACTGACAATGCCAGTCACAGCCACGGACTGGACTTCACATCTCAGACGCACACCCATTGGCAAGGCCGTGCCTGCGGACTCCGCTCCGGCCACTGCGTGGAAAGNTCACATCTCAGACGCACACCCATTGGCAAGGCCGTGCCTGCGGACTCCGCTCCGGCCACTGCGTGGAAAGCCTGTTCGACGGTACTGGCAACGACATTGGCCGATATCTCAGCTCAGTTTCAACAGATAAGCTCTGACCTACCGACTGGGTGGAGAGATCCGCAGCTATGCTTTCTACCTAAACCACATAAGCCACCCTCCACGGCTGCAGCCCTGAGACCCATTNCTTCTTTTAGCGACACAACATGTCCTGTGTTAAGGTTCTAAGCACCTGAAAGTTGTACAAGATGGTGCTTTGTTGCCCTTAGCTGCTGAAGCGCTTACTGGCTTCCAAAAACTGAAATCCCGGAGGAGTCTGTTAAGCAATAAAAAAAGGTGAACGGGTATCCTTTTGGAGAAAAGCACTTTTTGCCAAAGCCAGGGCGGGGAAGAGCAAATCAGTAGGCACGCAGTTTTTTCAATNTCCCGGAGGAGTCTGTTAAGCAATAAAAAAAGGTGAACGGGTATCCTTTTGGAGAAAAGCACTTTTTGCCAAAGCCAGGGCGGGGAAGAGCAAATCAGTAGGCACGCAGTTTTTTCAATGAATATGAAAATCGCAGAAACAATTCTTTTGCATCGTTGCTCGAAACACAAGGCGTGACTTGGAGCTGCTGGAAATGTTAAAGATCGAGTCACCCAAATCGTTCTGGCGATACATCCTGCCTGAGATCTGCAGTGATCCTCGAACAGTTGCCGTGTTTTGGACGATTCGTGAGGTCGACAGAAGTGGTTAGGATTTGTGAAACAGATTGGTTTGTCCCCAAAACATTCTTGAGCCAGCTTGAGCCATCTCTTAAGGTTTTTAAGGTTTGGGGCTTGGGGCCTGGAATATGGTTGTGATTTAGAATTATAGGTTATAAGGCCTTAAATCGCAGAGGGTTAAGGAATTGAACCGGCAGATTTATGCGGGGACAGGCATTGGTGGGTCTTTCGTTGTAGCAGCTGGGTTTGTTCTTGAGCTTTCGGCTGAGCGCTTCGGGCTCAGGGCTTCTAGGGTTAGGATTATTGAAATTATTGTTGGGGGTCCAGTGCTCAGGGTTTCAGAAGATTATGGTTCAAGGCTTCGGGTACATTTAATTGAGGGCTTCGGATTTCTGTGTCGTTGGGGCTAAAGTTTAAGACTTGGGTACAGGATGGTTTAACTTGCTTGGGTCGGTTGCAAGTTTTGTTTGTTCTGTACTTGTGGTATAGGGAAGAAAGCAGGTTTGCAAAGGTTGAATATCTTGTCGGTATGTCAATAATCGAAGATGGGTCTTTCTGGATAAGCCACAACCACACCTTGAACTCCAGCTGAAACTCAAAAACTCTGGAACCCTAGACCCTTCAAACCCCTTTCCGCCCAAGTTTTTCTCATCTCTCGGGACTGAAGCTCGCTTGCCAGTGCATCACTGCAGCTGCCAAATACCTCTTGACAGCTTGCCTGTGTACTGCAGCAGCGTGGCATCCAGATGCCTGGGATCGGTACCATGCATATAGATATCTTACGATGAAACCAACTTACACATGTATGCTGATGTTCATGATGCTGCTGATGCACTGAATTGAAATGATGTAAGGTCAAGAATCGATGGAGCAAAGTCGTCGCACATAATCTTCATCGCCGAAACAACTATTCAGTCGCGGGTTCAGCGGAAGCTCGTTCAGATCGGCGAACATGTGCCACCAGGTGTGAAGCCTGGATTGCTCACAAAGGAAAAACTAAACCACCGTACATGAACCATAGTTATACCAAGAGGCTTGGGGCGACTCTTGTAACGTTTCACATTCGAGGAAATAGCATCATGGCTCAGCCACAGGTAGCCAAGAAGAAATCGACGAACCAGCAGTTTCGNATGAACCATAGTTATACCAAGAGGCTTGGGGCGACTCTTGTAACGTTTCACATTCGAGGAAATAGCATCATGGCTCAGCCACAGGTAGCCAAGAAGAAATCGACGAACCAGCAGTTTCGCCCGTTGCACTGCCGGCAATGGCATGACATACACAGTCTCCTCCATAAGCCGGATCATCTTGGCCAAAGCTCTTACTGTCCTGGGATCGACAGTGCGGGGCAGTTGAATTTCAGGGATATTGTCCAGTCCGAACGATACACGAAAGTCTGGGGTCCTAGCTGGGTGGGGGATTTANATCTTGGCCAAAGCTCTTACTGTCCTGGGATCGACAGTGCGGGGCAGTTGAATTTCAGGGATATTGTCCAGTCCGAACGATACACGAAAGTCTGGGGTCCTAGCTGGGTGGGGGATTTAGCGCTTGGGGAGATGGCGAAGCAGTCAGGGATCATATTCAGCACCCGCGCTTTGTCAGTGTCACTCCAGCTTCGAACAGCAAGTGGCACGGCTTCAGCCTTAGCTAGAATCAGCCGATCTGATAATTGTATTCTTATAAGGGTTTAGGGTTTAGGGTTATTTCAGTTATTCAGGAAACAAAAGTTACAACCTAACTCATTCAGATCCCAAGAGCAAGCCATAAGCAAACAAGCTTAATATCAGCACCCTTGGCGTTGAGGGATGCCGAGTTTTCCTCAGCATTCAGTATGAAATCATCACAAGCCAGCTCCTCACCATTGGCTTTGGCCCATAATTTGCACTGATCGTGTGCAGCGACTAAGCCTCCCAGCTGGGCCGTGAACACATCCAGCATCACAGATGCTACGAAGTCAGGTGCGAAGCCTATGTAGCATACATGGAGGGTATCATAGTGGATGAGTTTGTTGTGAAAACCATTGATATCACAGATCGACGGTAGCCCATGATTTCCATGAGCTGCTGAAAGCACTTGCAAGAAATCCTCAGGTGGCTCTCTAGGCTCTATTGTAAAAAAAGAGGTTTAAGGAAGTGTGTCAGAACCTTTCACACCTAATCCCGGAAATCCCTAAGATGGAGTAGTATTCAAAAGTTACTAGTACTATGCCTGGCAAGACTCATCATTGCTTTCACGTCCACATAACTCCCATGGGGAATCGCCAAAGAAGTTCATATAATGCCCAGACCCAGGTGATAGGTAAGTTCGGCCATCCATTGGGTCGATCGTGGATGCTAACCTCACATCGAGATTTCACTGAAGCAAGACCCTTCCAGAGCTAACTGCTTCCCAAGCCACCGGCAATGCATGCACATCCTGCAAACANAAGTATGGATTCCTGTTGCCATTGGCTTCCCCGTTGCCTTTCCAATGCCGCGGACTTAGCAACAAGGTGGCAGCAGACAGCTCTTGTGAGAAAGCTGGGCAAGCTGATCTAGGGAGCAGGCAAGTGCAGCACTTGTTGAAGCCATTTCTGATCACCCGCCAGACCAAAAAAGCAAAGTTTTCGACTTTTGATTCCAGCATAATCAAAGGTCCTGAGAATACTCCCTGTATGCTACAGGAGCCGAAGTAACAAGCTGCACATGTCTATTTAAGCCTCGGGGCAAGCTGTCCAAGTCCTGCTTGATGCGTCGCAGCAGAACATCCAAGGTGCATTCATGGCTGACTCCAATCTTGTTGTTCTTTTGCATCGCTCTGGTGAGGACCGTTTGGCCAGTTAAGCATGCGATGCAAAGCCGTGTCTTCAGAGTGTCCTCAGTTTGTTACGGTGGCAAACAATAACTTTGGAGCAGGTCTAGTAATTGCAGGCAAGGATCACCAGAGTGGGAGAATGGAAATGACATATTGATGACCAACACATTCTTCAGCTTCTGTCCAGGACCTTCATCTCCATGGAATCGAACAGGAAGGTCACAAGGCCCTGCGGGTAAACAGCTTTGTTACGGTTTAGGATTTAGGGTTTTGGGGGCTTTGGGTTTCAACAACAGACCTCCAGTGTAGCCAATGCCAGCAGCTTGCAGAGTAGAACTGAGCCTAGCCGGGACTAGCCACTAAACAATGCACTGTAATTGCCCACACAAAACATTATTTCTAGCTTCCAGATCCAAGTAACAGTTCGCGCTCTTGGTATGTAGACTTGCCAAAGCAGATGGCTTCTAAGATCCAGGGCCGCCTCTGCAACCATGACATATAAGAGCTTGGAAGAATGATGCCTTGGATTGAGCCCAATGGACTTCATCAGTAGGGGCTTCAGGTTTCAAGATTAAAATGAATAAATTCTGGAGTTCGACAAGGATTCTGCATGGTTTGATGACCACTGTCTTCTTTTTCCTGGAAGTCACCAATGGTAGCATGATAGTTGACACTCTTGGAAGTGACCTCGAAAAGAATTGGTGAAAGCGTTTCTCCGTGCTGCGGCCCCCCAGTGTCTTCGTCACCCAACTCATCTGATTACCACTTTCATGCTCAGCGGCATTGCAGAGCTCCGATATGTAGTTGCAATCTGCATTCTTCTTCTTTAAGGATGCAACAGCTGTGCGGGCTAGAGATGCACCAGACAGGCCTTGCAACCGGTAAGGAAGCCCAAACTGCTCAGGCACACGTAGATCTGCAGGTCGCGCAGCATCATGAGCTTTAGAAGCCAACTTAGCAGCTAGTCGTCCTTTCAGAAGTCGAAGCTTTGGCGAATCTCGCTTCCTGCGATAGGGCTCCAGTGTAATAAGAACAGCACCTAGAAAATACACACACACACATGACACCACATTATACTAGGTTGGGCTCCTTGGCTGCTCCTTCGCTTCTGGATGCAGGCCTGCGTGGGGGCACTCACGGAATGGGAAGCAGGTGGAGATAGGAATTCAAGGATTAACAAGAATGAGTGAAGGAGGCACTGAGAGCAACAGCGAGTGATATGGAGAGAACAACATATGTTAAAGGATGGGTCGCGAACAGATACTTGTCTTTTCTCTGCATCCGACAGGTTTCGGGTTGAGGGAATTGCATGGTGCACCTGGTAGGCAGCAGCTAGGCTTACTACGTTATAGCGATGCCCGTATACCTCTAGCTTGTGTAAATGCCATCGGCGCTAAAAGTCACTGCGTGCCACTAAACCCAGATCCACAGCGACTCCTTGAAATCAGCGGACTAGCTGGTGGGCTGTTTGCTGCCAGAAACTGATATCACAGGCGGCAGCAGGTAAAAGCCTCGACCCAGCAAGCTGCCATAGCCAAACAGAAATGTCCTGTACCAGCCCGAGCACCCTGCTGAGTATGAGATACCACTGTAGTTTTAATCAGAGACCATCACACGATTCATAGTTATTTGTAGCGTTTACAACGACAGCTGGCTAACCATCTGAAACCAGGAATGCTCGTGCTACACAAGGACTGGCCAAAGAGCAGATCGACCCCTACATTACGTCATAGGGTAAAAACCCTCTCTTGTCCCCAGCTCTTGTATAGCCAGTCGCTTCAAAAATCATTGTGCATGTTGCACTTCAGACCGGTGGGCCCTTGCTGCCAGATAAGCTGTCCCCAGATTAACATCATTTAGTAATTTAGTTGTCATAGCACATATAGAGAACAGCAATGGCCACTTACCCAGTTGCCCGAAATCAGCCACGTAATATGGAACCATAGAAACCTCCAAACCGTGTATAAAGCTAGCATCTGGCCAGTAATTGACAGTACATGGTATATTCGGATTCCACAAGCAATTGGCTTCTCCATATCGGGTCGATCAGTTGCGCTTGTCCTTCGACGCGTGCACCCTGGCGACTCCCACAGCGAAGTCCTTGAAATCTTGTGCAACAGCCGAAACACGATTGGTTGTATCATCCCTTAGTACCTTCTATGCTTCAGTGACCCAGCCCTGACTATGGATTAGGATTAGGGTTAAGGGATACAGGGTTAAGGATTCATATGTTGGAGGAGGAATGGTCTCGTTTAGTTTATTGGCCAACCTCGGGCACACGCCTCCCAGCAGTACATGTGTGTGTGTGTCATTTTGTGTCTGTCTGTCCTCCTTGGAGACGAACGTCAGATAAGCATTTGCCACTTCCTGCAAGCAAGCAACACAGAGAGAGGAAGGCAATGAACATGGCACAGAGCTATAGCTTATGGCCTTGATTTTCTCCTGCCAATCTTTCTCATCGATTGTCTCGTCCAAGGCTTTGAGGCCCTGCAACATTAATGCTCAAAATGCGATTGTGAGTCTTGAGTTCTCTTATTTCACAGATCGAATGTACCTTGTAGGCCAATTCGAGCTGGTTTTTGGCCGTCTGGATCGATGTGAGGACCCCCTCCGCTTCGTCAACCCCTTGCAGTTGCAATGTCAAGCGAGCAGTGGCACCGACCTCTCAGGGACTAAGGATTGATTATACAATTGGGGTTCTGTGTTTCTACCTTTCCTACAGGAAATATACACTTGCCATAATCATTGCCCTACACGCACTCCCAGCAGCCTAATTGAAATTGAAGTCATTATCATACCCCAACAGACGGGCACCTTCGACAAGACTTCTTTCTCCATGGATTTCTTCGTCTCCGGCCGATTAAACCTTGGGAGTGCCTCGCGTAAGTCGGATGCGCGGCACTTCGAAAGTTCGAATATTCCTGCTTTCATGGCCGGTGGCCCCTTTGCTTTCGCTGATTTCGCCTTGGCACTACCCTTCGCAGCCGACACCTTCGGATTCAAAGCCTTCGCTTCCGCATTTCCTGCAGGGCGGTCGGGTTTAAGGTTTGGGGCTGAAGGCTTATGTGCCGTGTGAAGCTAGCCTCCAGCATTCTCCAAAGCTTTCGCAGAGGCGTCCGCCAAAGCCGGGGCCGATCCTCCGCCACACCTCAGTGGCAGCCCCCAGTGTACTCAGGATTAGGGGTGCAAGGGTTTCAGGTTCGGCATTTCGGTTTGAGGGTAGTGTGTAAGAGTTCGGCATTCGGGTTAAGGGCTTAGGGTAGTATGGATTGGTTGCAGCGGAATGCACCCTGATACGACCCTCACTGTGGATACTATACAGTTACCAATGATGCAAGGNTAGTGTGTAAGAGTTCGGCATTCGGGTTAAGGGCTTAGGGTAGTATGGATTGGTTGCAGCGGAATGCACCCTGATACGACCCTCACTGTGGATACTATACAGTTACCAATGATGCAAGGTCAGGGTTTAAGGCTTATAGGGGTTTAGGGTTTTGGTTGCGGGGAGTTGGGATATGGCATGACTACCATACATTCATATTAAGAGATACAATTCACTTAGACTGAGAAAGATGGAAACACACTACTTCTAGGACATCTAATATGCAGCTAGAGCGCAATTCCTGAAAGATCTGCTTCGCAAGTGGCCGCTGGTCCTGAGACAGTGAGCGGACATTCGCCTCGACCTCTCTGCGCTTCTCGAATTTCTCCGTCTCAGACATCTCAGTAAAGATGTTGTAGATCTTGTGTCCAGATTGCGCGGGGAAGTTCGGATCATCCTTGAANGAGCGGACATTCGCCTCGACCTCTCTGCGCTTCTCGAATTTCTCCGTCTCAGACATCTCAGTAAAGATGTTGTAGATCTTGTGTCCAGATTGCGCGGGGAAGTTCGGATCATCCTTGAAGCCTTAGGATAGAATTATATTTTGCTTAGTCTCAATAATTGAATAGGAGCTTTCATTCGGCAATGCTGAGATACCTACGGCCTTCCTGCACGGCAAAGTGGATAGCCATTTTCGCTTTCTCTTCATTCGGGGCGTAGAAGGCATAAACCTGCTCTTCAGTCAATGCCTCCTTCTTCTTCTTCTTTTCTTGCCTTTGTTCTATGGAATAAACGAATGACTTATTGGGGGCCTTGAATATTTGGCAAAGTACATTAACATTGAAAAAACTGAGAAATAGGCTCCACCATGATGTCTTTCATGATCAAGCTCACGGTGGTCTTCGTCACATCGCATCCGCTTGCGAAAAACATCTGGATGAGATTCTTGCGGTTCTCACCACCACTGCGCCACTGCTGGAGAATCTCAAACGTGCATTTGTGCGGATTTGTCGTTAGACGGCGCACAGTCTGCAGTGCCGCCGCTGCCGCCTTTTTCTTTTCCTGAGATACGAAACAGCTTGAGCCACCAACAAGGATTTATGGGTTATCAAACGAAATCACATTACAAAATATGTAATAGATGCATGCCTAGCTGCTTCCTCACTCTTCTCTCCTTCACTGCTGCCCTGGCTGCGTGCTTCTAGAGGTGTGCCCCGGTTCAGCGGGGCAGGTGGGCTGACAGCGACTGCTGGAAGCGATTTGGGCGGCGGTGGCGGGCTCGTGGGGCCAGGGCTGATTTCTGCTGCCGGTGGTGATGCTTTGGGCGGCGGGCTGATGCCTGTGGGCACTGGGCTGGGTGCAGCTAGTTTGGGTTCTGGAGTCCCGAGGTCATCATCTCGTGGCGGGCCGGTTAAGGCTGAGATCTGAGCCCTTAGCATCTCGTTTCTTTTCTGCCTTCTCTCAAGCTCCTCGAGCTTTGCCTTCTTTGTCTGAGCAATCATTTCTTGTTTCAACTTTTCTTCCTCTTCTTGGGCAAGCTTCAGCTGGTGGGAAAGCGGAGACAAGTCTTGGCGATCAACATTGGTCGTCCTTTGCGGGCTGAAAGCACGCTTGTAGCCAGTAAAAGACGTCGGCATGTTGCCTGTGGCCTGAAGCTCCGTAATCCTTTGCCTCAAGCGACGGACCTCGTCACTCTCATTTGCCACTGCCTCTCGCTTCTGGCTCTCTGCTGCCTGCCTTTTCACTTCTGCTTCCTGCTCCTGCTGTCGCTTCTCTGCTGCCAGTTGCGCTGCTGCATCCTTCTGCCGTTGCTTCTCTGCTGCCATCTGTCTTTTCACTTCTGCTTCCTGCTCCTGCCGTTGCTTCTCTGCTGCCATCTGCCTTTTCACTTCTGCTTCCTGCTCCAGTCGTTGCTTCTCTGCCGCCATCTGCCTTTTCACTTCTGCTTCCTGCTCCTGCCGTTGCTTCTCTGCTGCCTTCCTCTTCACTTCTGCTTCAATCTCCTGCCGTTGCTTTTCTTGGCGCTCCAGCCTTGCCTTTTCTGCAGCCAGCCTTTCTGCTTCTGCTTCCTGCTGCAGCCTTTGCTGGCGTTCTGAAGCCAGCCTCTTCGCTTNTTCAATCTCCTGCCGTTGCTTTTCTTGGCGCTCCAGCCTTGCCTTTTCTGCAGCCAGCCTTTCTGCTTCTGCTTCCTGCTGCAGCCTTTGCTGGCGTTCTGAAGCCAGCCTCTTCGCTTCTGCTTCCTGCTGTAGCTTGTGGTGATGGCTTTCCTCATCAAGCTTTCGTTGAAGTTCTGCTTGCAGCTGTTTCATCTCTTCTGCATTTGCTAGATTCTTCTCCTCTGGTTGCTTCTGCTGCTCCTCCTCCTCCTGCATCTTCTTAGCTGCTTCCTCGAACTCTGCTACTCGCTTCTTAGCATCTTCAGCGACACGTTCCATCGATTCGTCATACTCCCTCTGAATTCGCTCATTCGGAGNCTCCTCCTCCTCCTGCATCTTCTTAGCTGCTTCCTCGAACTCTGCTACTCGCTTCTTAGCATCTTCAGCGACACGTTCCATCGATTCGTCATACTCCCTCTGAATTCGCTCATTCGGAGTCTCAGTTATATCACTCTGAGGTTGCGTCGCAGCTGCTGCAGCTTCCCTTTCCCGAGCTTCCTGATCACAGAGGCATTGGGTAGTTGGTTTCAAGCAACAACTTTTGAGGTTTTAGGGTCCCTGAGGGGTTGCGGGATCAAGGTTTAGGGTACAGCTCATGGGGTTTTCCAGTTAACCATATATGAGGATGGACTAATATTCTCAAATCCCCCTAATTAAGCTAGGCTTCAGGGTCTTTGGTGGGAATGGGTCCGCCTCTTCTTCGATGAGCCTTTCGAGCTCCTGACTCATCTGCTGATCATCCAATTCACAGGCCGTTGCTTTGGCTGCATCTGCAGCCACATTTCCATCCCAAGGTTGCGTAGCTTTTGAATCCTGAGATACCAACTTTGATCGGAATCAGAAGGGTAGAGTAGTATCAGCTACATTAATTTCCTATTATATATGAGACAAGTCACAGGCACACTCGTAGCATAATCAGATGATTTGCCCGCTGCCTCTGCCTGCCAGTAGGACTTGATACATGGGATCCCAATGATATCCTCTATTTGCAGATGAAACATGCCTCAAGAAGCTCTTGCTTGGCAGCTCGAAACTCTGCCTGCAACAGCTGGCTGAGTAAATCCAGATGCATTTCAGCGAAGACTGGCCTGCTTTTCGTAGGTCGCATCCATAAAGGAAATCCCATGAAGCAATGTGTCATTCGACCTAAGGAATCAGAACACAGCTATTGACTAAACGGTTCTTTCAGGTCATTAAGCCAAGGCCAGAACACTTGGGAATCAGTCATTGGCAGGTCAATGCTACCACAGACGGGCTAGTATGCAAAGGTGCCCGAAGGGAGTTTCAGCTACAAAATGTGTGTCAGAAGCGATGTACGATTTTGTACGCTTTTGTACGCGTACGGTTCTTTCATTTATGTGGGGGATGTACGGAAATGTACGGTTTTGTACGCTCCTGTCTGTTTGCTAGATTTGGATATCGTACACTACATGTGTGTCGACAAGATGTCAGGGGCACTGGCATCGAAGTGGATCCGCTCAAGCCGGAGGCAAGCCGCAGGCATGGGTTATCACAGACGAACCCTAAGTTCTAAGAATCAGATAAATTAAGCCGTACACAAGCGTACATCCTCTAGATCTAGTGCAGATAACTTAAGCCCGTACACAACCGTACAAAGCCGTACATCCTGCACTAGAACAGACGATCAGTCCGTACAAAATCGTACTTAACAGAAAGACCCGACCCCGTACAACACCATACAAAACCGTACCTCCTAGATTAGAATAGAAGACCCAAGCCCGTACACAAGCGTACAAAACCGTACACCCGAGACTAAATGGAAGACCCCTAGTGCGTACACAAGCGTACAAAACCGTACATCCTATAATCCTATAGACTAAAATGGAAGAGCACAAAAGCGTACAAAAGCGTAAAAAACCGTACAAACAACACCATCTAGAATATAGAAGACCCAAGCGAGCACACAAGCGTACAAAACCGTACATCCTAGTCCTATAGACTAAAATAAAGACCCAAGCCCGTACCAAAGCATACACANCAGACGAACCCTAAGTTCTAAGAATCAGATAAATTAAGCCGTACACAAGCTTACATCCTCTAGATCTAGTGCAGATAACTTAAGCCCGTACACAACCGTACAAAGCCGTACATCCTGCACTAGAACAGACGATCAGTCCGTACAAAATCGTACTTAACAGAAGACCCGACCCCGTACAAAACCATACAAAACCGTACCTCCTAGATTAGAATAGAAGACCCAAGCCCGTGCACAAGCGTACAAAACCGTACACCCGAGACTAAATGGAAGACCCCTAGTGCGTACACAAGCGTACAAAACCGTACATCCTATAATCCTATAGACTAAAATGGAAGAGCCAAGCCCGTACAAAAGCGTACAAACAACACCATCTAGAATATAGAAGACCCAAGCGAGCACACAAGCGTACAAAACCGTACATCCTAGTCCTATAGACTAAAATAAAGACCCAAGCCCGTACCAAAGCATACACANCGTACAAACAACACCATCTAGAATATAGAAGACCCAAGCGAGCACACAAGCGTACAAAACCGTACATCCTAGTCCTATAGACTAAAATAAAGACCCAAGCCCGTACCAAAGCATACACAACCGTACATCCTAGACTAATTATATATAGAATATAGAAGACCCAAGCCCGTACTAAAGCATATACAACAAAACTGTACATCCTCCAGGAGAGTTATATTTTGCAATATATACTATAATGATCCATGGCCCGTTTATCATCAACAAACCCCAATTTTTAAAAAAAATATAAAAGGGAAAGCAAGCGCCCTCAGTTTAGGTTTTGAGGCTTCAGGGTTTAGGGTGTTAGCAATCGGTCTGAAGAATCATTCATTTATCAGTAATTTAACCTCCTATGACCCCTGAGTCCTACATATACGTCGTGGTCCTGAGACCCAAACCTATTGTCTGGAGTTTGGTGCACTAGAGAAACAAACTCAGATATTTCTAATATTCCAGGGCTAGAAGGTGAATGCTTGTGATACCAGGCACAATATTCCGAAGCCTCGACCGAGTAGTGTTCCTGTTTACGGACTTAGGGTACGTCTTAGTAGTTGGTTTGTTGAACCCGGCATTAAACCAAAGTTTAATCCCCTATGGCCCCTGAGTCCTATATATAAGTCGTGGTCCCGAGACCCAAGCCCTACAGTTGTAAAAAGTTTGGTGCGCTAGGAAACAAACTCACTCGTAAGATTCCAGGGCTAGGTGGGCTAGGTGGTGAATGCTGTGATATCGGAGCACAATATTCGAAGCCTCGACCTAGCAGTAATCCTGCTTGTTGGGTTGGTAATTAAGCTAATGTCCTACTTCTCAAATCTCAACCCGACAATACCCTATAGGTTGTTCCACAGGAAAAGTTTTGCTTTCGTGGTTGCTATCTTACAGTATCCAGGATGGATGTAGATTGGATGAAGAACAAGTTCACGAAGCTGTTTTCATGTGGGTGAGAAGCTTTACGGCTTAGCTTAACTGTGTTTTTATTTATGCTATGTGCACTAGGATCGAGCCCTTGTCACTAGCTCATAGTGTAGAGAGGCTTGCTTCTTAATGATCGAACGGAGGAAAGTGCTACTAGCTACCTTTCGGGTAGGCGGCCTACGTTTCACTCGGGGGGGGGAGCGGGGTCGGAACAGATCATTAACCCTAAACCTGAAAACCTTAAAGACTTGCACTTTTGCCAGGTCTGTGCTACATTCCGGATCCTCGCTATCTTGGAAGCAGGCGAGGGCTTGCAGCTTCGGCCCACTTTGTGCCAGGTTCCTGTATCTTTAGTACACAGTACTGTATATGTACTTCAGCATCGTAACTTTGCTTGTATGACCTGTATGTTTAGTACACAGTACTGTATATGTACTTCAAAATTAACTTTGCTTTTATGACTCGATAGATTTGGGTGTCGGGGTTTGTGGGTTTAAGGTTTGCATCGCTTGAAGATTACAGGCTTCACTACGGTTGCGGTAGATTCTTTTGATGCTGGGCATAATGTGCACTTTGGCCAGACACAACACAGGGACCGAAGGGTGGAAGCACATTGTAATGTCAATTGGAAGCTACTTACGTCGTAGTTTAAAATTATCGCAAGCAAATCAGCCACTGGGTGCTCCCACATGAGAGGCCAACACACACATTTAGTAATAAGTTGTCCTATACAGCCTATAGGAGAAGCTTTGTTCGCTGGCCCCAAACCACCGAGAAATCACGGCTTCAAAACCTCATGGTACTGAATCCTTTGTCGACCCATATCACATAACACACAATTCTACAGCTAGCCGGGCTTGTCGATGTGTCTAGCTCAGGGGTTGGGTGCCGGGGGCCTGATATCTGGGCGCCTTAAGCTGGGGTTGGGATTTTTTTCAATGGTTGGAGATGCATCGAGCTAGTAAGGCAGGTTCTATCTTCTCTATGGGTCGAGACTGACACAGAACTCCTTCCCTAGGCCAGAGTCTCATAGCCAGATTCGAGGACACCGAGGTCCACCAGCAGGTTCCTTCGTGTGACAGCAATATGAATATCGCGCTTCGTATCGGCTGACCCCACAGCTTTGCTTGCTATTTTCACTGGTCCTCCATCCCTTTCCTGGTGGCAACAAATTCCGGGATTTCCCCGGGTATACCAGGACATCCCATACATCAGCCTAAGCTTTCGAGGTGCACTGTACCAGCAAGGGTTCGAAGAAACGAGCTAAAAATTAGTATCTTGCACCAAGCAGCGTCGTCCCAGGTGTCACCGAGGTCTAGGCTTCCATCTTCATTGTAGAAGAGCTCAAACCTCGATCTGCATATGCAGCACAGCCACTCCTAATATGCTACATATTGTGTGCAAGCTTAAGTCGTGGCATGGGGCCCTGTCTCGTCGTCGCCATTCTCTCGTTGCAATAAGGTCACTTGTGGAGCCGGTGATGCATTGGGGTAGTCGAGGACGAGTTGGGCAATTTGGTCACCCAGTTCTGGTGGGTAGTGCCTAGGTATATGTTGTGCCACCCCTAGCTGTATTCCACATACCAGATGAATTTGAGCTGAATCGAGCAACTCACTGCCGATCGAGGCTCTGTGCCGACTTCAAGTACGGGGTGCCTGTCACCTTGCCGTCTTCTTTGTGGATCGAGCACGGCCCCATCCCCAATTCCTTGCGGCGTTCCTCCATTTCCTGTCGCCGATACGGGGTCAATTTGCGGTAGAGTCCACCGACCCACAGCCTCAGATTTGAGAAGCAGTAAAAACATACACTAAGCTGTTCTGTTATGGCGTAAGCCTATATTATAGGCTTGTCCTAATCTTACGAAAGCCTGCTACTCTCGATTGGGGCCCTGGAGCCTGCCACCCAAAGAAGCCAACTATCTCACTATATTCTTATGATAGAACAGACAGTATATCTGTATACAGATAACCATATATGACAAGTTCTAGTATATGTATACAGTGATGTATAAAGACACTGACATCTATTTGTTGCTGAGCTTTTCAAATCCTGAATAAATGTATAGGGCCCTATTTTTTCATTCTGACAAATCCTCAACCTGAGGCCCTAAGACGATGCTGCAATATCGCGATGGACCTAGTAGCTGATTGCTGGACATAGCGGCAGGTCTCTACTTTGCTACTACATTATAAATGATTGTTACACATTGCTACGTGAAAGCAGTCTAGTGGCTGGTTGGAGTAGAAGGAAGTCAGTTTTGCTGTCCAGTGCTTCCAGGCGCCAAGAAAAGTATTGATCGAAACCTGGATCCCGAGTCGTGCCACGGCAACCCACCTTGGGTGTGAGCTCATCATACTCGAAGCAGGCTGCTCCAAGATGTAGTTGCCCTTCATCCATACTATCAAAATCAGACACATCATTGTCCTGCCAGCTACTAGGGTACAGAGTTACTGAGTGAATCGACTCAGCATATGCACGAGCTCCTTGAAACCATCTTGTTGGCCTGTCCGACATTCATATTGCTTGTATCTCCCAGGGGGCATTCCGAACCTGCAGATATCAGATATCACAGATGTTTTACTCGAGCTACTGATGTATGCAGCAATTAGGCTCCCCACTCCGTTTGTTGGTTGCTCGGTTGATCCATACCCAGCTGCTGCACACAGGTGCAGCCATGAGGAACCTACATGCCAGGGCCCAAAACGTCAGCGACTACGCTTAATTGAAAGATCAGCTGCCTTGGTCCTGCTGAATCCAAGCACAAGATCGAATGAACCATGAGCCTGGGATCTTGTTGCAACAGCTGCTCTTTGTGCATGCCATACATGTGAGCTGAGTCACGCAAAGCCTGCTGCATGGAATATATTCATAGATGGATTCAACTCGAGGTCGTGCGAGGCCACTCGATATCCGCGGGCTACCAGGCCAGCCTCGATCGGTCTATTGGGAATTTGGGGGCTGGGGGTCTACTACATAATATATATATATGCTAGGCTTGAGGCTCTGACAGTCACAGACCCAGCACCTGAAAACAAGTCGACTGCGTCGTTTTTCGGTGTCACTGGCACCTCGGAATTCCATAGCCTCAGCTGGAGCTGCCGAGTACGTACCACCGGTGCCCACGAAACCATAAGTTACATAATTCCGGACAAGCAGCAAGAGCAAGCACAGAAGGATCAACATTTTGGGAACGTGAGCTTGCAGCATGGATTCCACCAGGGCTTTGCTAGCCATTGCTGTAGGGCACCTCAGAAAGTCACACGGAAAACAAAGCATTACCGAACCAGGCTGGACATTGACAGGGTTTCATGTCAGACCAAGCACAGAATCAGCAACAGCAGCACGGAGTAGGTCGCCATCGCCATTGGCACTATACACAGTACAACGACCGAGTTTCACAACAGCTTCTGTGCTACATGATAACACCTGAGCTGCGGATTGGGTTAATTCAACAAGCTTCCAATGATGATTCGATCTTCCATAAGCAGCAATAGCTACATAGTTGGATCACTCGAGCTTCAGCAAGCACTAGACTCAGACCGATATTGCACCGGACTCTCACAGTACTGTCGCAGGGGTTTGGGCGAACCTGTTGCATTGCCCTCATTGCCGTCGCAGGCAGCGTGGGATCGCTTGCGTGAAGAGCCGCCCGAAGAAGAGTTCCGACCTGGCTGTTGACTACTAAACTAAGCACTACCCAATTTGCATATCGCAAGCGTAGCCTGATAAGCTGCTTCAACCAGCGAGGATAACAGACCTTTTTTTGTTCTCTGCAGCAGCCTGCTTCATGGGTCAGATCTCTCGTGCGACAGACCTGAGATTGCAACTACCGATATAGGTATGAATCGCAGTATGCACTGTGTGGCCAGAAGCCAAAAGGATGTGCAGACAAGTCTCTGGTCCAAGTGCTTCGAAATATCAGAACGGCACCTGCACAGATCGATAGCTGTCAGCTTTGATCAGTTGTCCTACACCTCAACCCTAGAAACCTTAAATTATGCCAGATACCTATGGGTGTAGTTCTTAAGTTATCAGCAATCTAGTGACCGATGGCCCAGATCTTAGACTATATGAAAAATCGAAACACTATAAACCTACCCTAGGAACCCTGCTCAAGACAGCTCTCCAGCAGAGCACAGGCCAAACCCTAAATGCCATATGTTCTATGTAGAACAAAAAGCTGCCCTAAGCCTGAAATACACCCGGGACCCCACAACCCATAATCTAAAGTACGATTTTGGCTCAAACCTGGAACCCCACAACCCTCTACACCCTAAATTTGGCTCAAACCAGGCTCAAGCCGCCTCCTTGACAGTATAAGCAACCGCCAGCTCGTGAGCGCTTTCATAAATGATGTGTTCTTCCTCCAGCTCAAGGTAGCCCTGGCTCAAGAGGTAGGCCATGAAAAGGCGCTCATTCTTGTTCTTGCCACCATCCACCACATGTGCGACATGCCTCAGATATAGTGCCAAAAACTAACTACTACAGACACGTGTAGTGCATGCAAACACACAGCCCACCTGTGTCTAATGCTGCAAAAGTTACACATCATATGCCTCCTTGGCATAAAGAAATCTCCAACGGGCAGCAGTACCAGCAGGAACATATCGGCCAGCAAAGATCAAAGTGCCTTCTTCCTCGGGCCCTTCCTTTTCCTGGGGATCCTCAGCCTGCTGCTCCTCCCTCGCCTCCTTCTTTTTTTTCGAAGACGTCGGCTTGATGACTCGGGATGCCTTGGCCTTGGCCTTACTCTTCGCCTTTGACTGCTTGGCTTTGCTGTCCTCCTTGGCATGAGAACATGTATGGGTCCCAATATACAGAGCCTGCTCAAGCAACAATACAACATAAATCGGAAGAGGCTCTCCAAACATACTCTGGTGCACAAAGGCCCGGTCTGCACTTACCATCTGGAAGGTAGCGGCATCAGCTGCCTCCTCGGAAGACTCCTCAATGTCGATGGGGTCCTGTTTTATGTTGTGTGCGTTCATATGTGTGTGGATGTGCTTTGAACTGCATCTGCCTTCCATATCAAACCCCGCACCTCGCCAAACAACTTCTTGTGTGCCTCCCAGTACCGCTCCCGAGCGGCCTTGCAAATCCAGCCACAGCCAGCCGAGGAACAACACACATGCATGTCAACCGAACAAGTTAGGTGCAAGCCATTGTACAGTAGGCACTGGTCTCTTGTTTGATGGCGTTGAGCTTGATGGCCTCGCGCTTGATGGCTCAGCTGTTGAGCTTGATGCGGGCCTGCAGCAGCACAGGAACCCAAGCAGTTAAGAACTGCTAGGTAGTGCAAAATTGCAACCAAATCACTCCTGGGAATCTTGCAGATCTGCAACTTCTGAGGGAGTAAACCGCCGCAGGTCACCCCAGATCTCTTCCAGCGATTCAATCCTTGAGCTTCAAAACAGACGTGCATGGATCCCATTAACACACAGAATCGCGGACATACGTTGCGTCAGATCCAAGAAGCTTCGCAGTGCTCACATTGATATCCATGATATCCCTGAGATATGCAGAACCCCCCATCAATTTAATATTGCTTTGGATGTGACAGTACATGGACATACAAATGATCTTATCCTCAAATAATTGCAAACAAAGCACTCCTCTTGCTCTGAATCCGATACACAGTCCACGTTCGAATCTTCTGCTGTGGCATTTTTCTTTCGCCGCTTCTTCCTTGCCGGCCACTTCGACATCCTGCAATCATCAGATACAATTTCTGCATAAGACCCTGTTCTTGTGCAAATCCTAATATTGCTGGGCAAGGCACTTATCTTTGAGCCTATCCATCCGCTCATTAAAGGAGCTCCTGGGCTGCAATGTTTCAATATTGATATTGAAGGCAGCGAAATCCACGAATGAGCCCAAAACTTCAGCCTCGTCACTCGGTCTTGGAGAGCAACCTTCGCACTCGCGACAAGGATCTCTTCAACAGGCTCGCCACAACTTTACGATGGAGTTCCGACAGATTGAACGTCCCGGTCTTCGGGTCTCTTGACGCCTCCTCAACCTTAATTGCTCAAACTAGCGTTGAGCTGGAACTCGATCTACAACCATATGGTTGTGCACATAGATATTGTCGTCCCAGGCACAGCCGTTTCGAATACACGCGGTGCTGGAACTTTATCTACAACCACGTAGCCTAGGCCAGCTCATATGGGTGTCTCAACATGATGTGCTGCATGTGTTAACACATGCAAGCAAATGAAGTCCCTCATGAGCCATGCGGGCCAAGTGACTTAAAGAATCTAGCGTCGTGTCCAGGACACCAAAAGCTTCATGCACAATCCAGTCAGTAGACACATCTGCCTTTGGATGTGCAAAGCGCATCGCATTCGGCCAAAGGTGCTCGATACCTGGGCCAATCATATGCTTCCGATTCCCGAACACTGCTTATGGTTGCTATGTGGAAGGCTTTGCACAGGCTCAGGTTCAGGCTGCTCAGAGGCCGCAAAATTGGCATTAACGCCATCGAGATGCTCAGCACCACCTAGCTCATATTCAGCCATAATCAAAACAACATCCTTTATCGTGCGCCTCATTCCTTGGAATTGCAAGCAAGCATCCTCCTCCTCAGGGGATAAAGCCACGCCATCATCCTCCTGATAGGAAAGTGTCGTGTTTTTTCCGGCATGCAACAGCTTCAAATCATTCCAGTCCTTGCTGACCATAGCAGCGAGCACCCACCACTGACAGCTACAAGCTAGCCCTGCAGTGCCATATATGTATTGCCCCGCATGTAAATGAAGACCTCTCCGCCTAGCTCTCTGGCTGTACAGCGACGAGGGAAAGAACTGCTAGACGTAGTGCATTGCAAGCTCATGCATGGTCCGACTTGAGCATCCATGACTGAAAGTATATGGTGGTTCAGGCACTGCTGGCAGCAAACAAACATGCTCGCTGACAGATCTCCAAGTTCTGTATATCATGCAGGGACACCTTTCGGCGTCGGCAGAACCAGTTTCAGCAGCCGGTTCATCCATGGTCAGCTATCTAGAGCTGAGTTAGAACTGCAAAACGTCATGTTGACAATTAATGTGATCTGCGAATTAAGTCGAAAGTTAAAACCCGATCTGCGTGAAAGCACGTGCTAGCTGCCTATATGTACATGGAAGACATACTTCATATCCATGGCCACTTCAGAGCCACTCCCCGGCAGCTCGTACGAGCGTGTTGAAATATCGCCAATCACCGACAGTCCTGCTCAATTGTTGTTTAGATGAGGTAATGGAGATGAGTCTTTTGTATGAATGCACACACATATATATATATATATAGGTATATACACTTATTACATAGAGAGGAAGTGACCCCTATTGGGGCACTGCCTCTCCATGATCTGTATAGGGGTTAGGGTTTTTTCTCCAGATACATACTTGAGCCGGTTTAGGGTTTTTAGGGTGTTTTTACCAAACATATTTGAGCCAGATCTGTACAAAGCTAATTGCATCCACCGAAGCAGACGAAGTTCCTCCNGAAAGCACGTGCTAGCTGCCTATATGTACATGGAAGACATACTTCATATCCATGGCCACTTCAGAGCCACTCCCCGGCCGGCAGCTCGTACGAGCGTGTTGAAATATCGCCAATCACCGACAGTCCTGCTCAATTGTTGTTTAGATGAGGTAATGGAGATGAGTCTTTTGTATGAATGCACACATATATATATAGGTATATACACTTATTACATAGAGAGGAAGTGACCCCTATTGGGGCACTGCCTCTCCATGATCTGTATAGGGGTTAGGGTTTTTTTTCTCCAGATACATACTTGAGCCGGTTTAGGGTTTTTAGGGTGTTTTTACCAAACATATTTGAGCCAGATCTGTACAAAGCTAATTGCATCCACCGAAGCAGACGAAGTTCCTCCNTTTTTTCTCCAGATACATACTTGAGCCGGTTTAGGGTTTTTAGGGTGTTTTTACCAAACATATTTGAGCCAGATCTGTACAAAGCTAATTGCATCCACCGAAGCAGACGAAGTTCCTCCAGGCAGAAGGGATCTGAGTGAGACAGAGAGCATGAACCCATGACAGTGTATATTTATGGCACGAGCCAAATCACGAACTCACGTGCGATATCACTTGGATTCCATCCAAACTATGTACACCGAAGGAGAACATCTGCAAGATCCACCCAAATCTTTCCAGATTTGGTGTATTTGCAACCAAGAACATGATAACCTGCATTTTGCACCCCTAAAAAGCGATTGTCTCATTTTCTGTGTGGAGCCATAACAAAAAAGGCGCCTGTCTCCATTTCGGTGTCGTTCACACTTTTTTTTTCGGTGTAGGAAGCTTCTCCGGGATCTGCTATGACCCAAGGAGGTTTTAGTCCGTAACCTTCTCCTGGGCCCACAACGGAATGCATGGGAGGTCAGACATGTGTGCTTCAACAAAACCCTAAACGTACATCCTCCGAAACCCGCCTGTTGAGCCCCCCGTCGAAGTAGGAAAGTTTGAGCCTTTCTTACTTTAGAAGGGTGCAGGGTTTCGGGTTGAGGGGTTTAGGGTCCCAGGTCTACAGTCTGGGTTTAGGGCTTGGGCGCTTAAGGCTTGCTGGCGCTTCGGGGAGTTTTTTTTGTTGGGAGGCTCCTTTCTTGGGGCGGTGTGATGAGTTGGCCTGGCTCTCAACCTAGCCATCTCCACGGCGACTCCAACCTCAAAACTGCACGCAGCAGAAGAAATTCAAGTGAGAAGGATGCCCAGCCTTGCTTGGCATCCATACTGGTGGGCTGTCTCAAGCGAACAGACGGAGTCTGTGCGCAAACCTTTCTTTGTGGACAAGAAGGTTCCGAACCGGAGCCTGAACAAGAACGATCGAAAAACCAATGTCATGATTACCGTGAGGTATCCCTAAGGGTCCATGTGCCCAAATAGTATATACTTTAGGCCCAAGGTACCTATGTAGGGAGTACTTTAAGGCCAAAGTATATACTATTTGGGTACATGGACCCTTAGGGTATAGCATGACCAAGACATGAACAGGTTCTTGCTCAGTGACGCGCTGGGTCTTGCGGCGGTCGTCTTGGATGGATCCAGCTGGCTAAACATTTCCCGAACAAGGACTGCAAGAACAGGGTGGTCTCCAACAGTGTGCCACATGGGCCGCATGAGGCAGTGAGCCCGCATGGATATTGTGTTGTTGAGGATTATATAAGAACTTTGATGCGGGTCCACTCCTTCATTCTTAGCGACTCAGAGAATTTGGCAGGATTGAAATTGTCTCGAGTCTTTATATACCCGAAGTCTCCGGAAACCCGACGTCACGGCGCCATTCCCTTTTTTTTGCAAGGGACGGGGACCCTAAACCCCTAAACACCTAAATCCTGAGCTTCGGGTTTACGGGTTTTGGGCCAAAAACGAAGCTTCAGCGTCGCTGCGCCAGGGATGTCTGGACGCCGCAGCCTCTGAGAATCGGCCTCCGCAGGTTTGAGGTGTTATAGAGGGTTTAGGGCTTAGGGTTTAGGGTTAGGGTTTAGGGTTTAGGGTTAGGATTTGGGGTTAAGAGTTTAGGGTTTAGGGTTACGGTTGAGGGTTGAGGGTTTAGGGTTTAGGGGTTTAGGGTTAGGAGTCAAGGGATTTCGAGGTTTAGGGGTTCAACCCCGAGGGTTTGGGATTTAACTGTCGATGTAGCAGCTTCGCGTCCAGGGGGGTGTAGGGTTAAGTACCTGACTTTGGGGGCCCCTTAGGGTCTCATTGAGGGGCCTAAGTGAACACCAACACTCTTTTGGGGGGTTCCTTACTATGATTATAGTATACTGGGCCCTCAAACCCTATTCTAATTATGAAGGCCCCGATATTAGGTAAGACTTAAATGTCGGGTTTCCCTCTACCGACTTTATGCAGACTGCACAGCTGCCTCAAAGCTGCTGTTTACTGATGCTCATTGAACCATGCGGGGGTTTCCGAAAATAGGGGACTCTAGTATTGTACCCTCAATAGTGGGATCCTCCTTATAAAGACCCCCGAAATAAGCTAGCCCTAATTTTCGGAAACTCCCATGTGGATCCAAAATTGTTTGGGGACCTCGTGTTTTACTTCAAGCGTGCTGCAATCTCCAGCCGTCTATGTCGATCCGAAGCACTGACGCATTTTAAGCTGCTCAGAACTGCTGCGACCTGATACCTTGAATCCCAAACACAGAAGTCTGGTGCAAAAACGGAGTACGTAGACATGAGAGGACTGTCAACCTGCAGCATCCCGAAAGCATTGCACAAGAGGCAGAAGCGACCGATATATTCCGAGAAACCTGAACCACGCTTGAACCCGTGGGCTCGTGTGCATAAAACACTACACCCTAAACTATCTTTGGATTCCAACTTCAAGTCCTGAACACTGATTCAGCCCCCAATCCTAGACTCGAAGCCCTGATCCATGAGCCACAACCTTCTGACATTCTGAGGCCGAGTCACGCACGTCAACGCCTCTAATGCACGGTATGTGGACGCACGTGGAAGGAGAGACGGAGCAAGGCTCTTCACAGTTTCGGGCTCATAGTTTAAAGCTTCGGGTCTGTGTTTGAAGCTCGGGCCTTTTGTCTTGGAGGTGAATAAACCTGTGCGGCTTGTGAAGTACCGCTTTCGGGTTTAGGCTGCTGTAACTGTAATACGGGCGACTGAGCGTAGGATGTAATGGTTGACGAAGTCGGTTGATCAAGCCTTGACAATGTATTGGACAGCTAGGCTCGGAAATCCGGACTATTTACTCTTGAAAGATCACAGCACCTATGACTCCAGCACAGATCTCCCCGCCAAACGTTCTGCCTGGGCTTTGAAATCGCTTTCCCCCCCACTACAGTCGTTCCAAGATCATTTAGAAGGACACCCCCAGTGGAAGAATCATCTGTTGAAGACGAGGAGCTAGGAGATCGCATGTTTGTCGCAAAGCGGTGGATTGCTGTGCAGTCATTAGATATAAACTCGCTTCTCTGAGTGTGGTTACTTGCTATAACTGGTCAGAAGTTCGAGAGCTCGTGCAGGCCAAGCGAAAGAGAATGAAGCGAATAGATCCCCACAACTCATCTGACTCACAGGGCTTACTAACTCCCTTATCGTAGCCCTTAAAGGACCCCTTTAAAGGAACCCTATTCGAATAATTAAGGCCCCTACACCAACTCAGAAGAGCATCCCAGCAGCCAGTATCGCGAGGACAAGGGCGCAACCTGATTGCCGAGGCACTTGAACCGGGACCGGCTCAGGTTTGTTTTGGACTTTTTTTGTTTTTTGGGGTGCCTTTTGTCTTTTAGGCTTTAGGGCTTTTGCGGCTTTTAGGGTTTGGGGTTCAGGGTTCATGGCCCTACCAGCAGAAAGTCTACACTCTCGCTTCTCAGTCTCAGATGGCAGTTTATCAACGACAACAGGCCCAAAGGGTTCAAGTACCATAATAATTAGGTACTTAGTAGGTGTTTGGGCCCCAAAAGTATATACTATACTATTACTTCGGCCCTTTGGGAGGGCCATCTTGTTAAAGTACTTGCGAGGATGGTCATCAGCGTTGAGATTCTGTATCAGGGGCCGACTGTTGAACAACGATCCAAACCCTATCCATTCGCTCAGCCCGGAAACCCTAAACCGAATGCCTAAGTCCTAAACCCTAAACCTTAAAACCCTAAAACCCGAACCCTGAACCCAAAAACCTTAAAACCAATATAAGCCCGAATTCACCCAATCCCTGAAGCTCTGAGCCCCAGTGATGCAGGCAGCCAAGTGGGTGGACCCGCAGACGTGACGCTGGCGCGTAAGTTCGGAAGGATGCAAATCCTAAGACTTCCAGGGCTTCAGACATTTTGGGTTTAGGTTATGGTTAAGGTTTAGGGATGTTTAGGGTTTATGTAGAGCTAATTACGGCTTAGGGATGTTTAGAGTTTGGGACTTACTTGAGGTTTAGGGATGTTTGGCGGTTAAGGCGGGCTTGAGGTTGAATAACAAGGGGGTTTGTGTGTATGCGTCTGGGATGCCCCTCGTATGGTTTAGCCTGTCAAACGATAAGAAGTAAAGCTTATAAGGTCTCAATGTATGTTATACTAGTCCTATTGTGATTACTTCTAAGAGTACTACTAGTACTACGAGTGGTGCTACTGCTAGTAATGGTGCTGGTACTACAGGACTACTGAGTTGGTACTATACTCGTACTCCCACTGCTACTGCTACCGCTCCTTCCACCTGCTGCTACTATGGCTACTGCTACTATTGCTGGTGTCTGCTATTGCTTCTTTTATTCTACTGCTCCTTTTGCTGCTGCCGCTGTTGCTAGTACATTGCTATTGCTACTTGTACCGCTGCTACTGCTGCTCCTCTCCAGAAAGCCCACGCAAAGTCCAACCGGAGCCATTGGCAGGCGAAGTCTGGCCAGAGTACAGATTCAAGCTTGGAGGCTGAATCTCCACCACATAGGTTGTGTCCTATCCAAAACACAAGTTGTGGAGGTGGAAACATCCGGGCGAGGTGCCCTGGAAACTGAGTTTCTACGAGGGAGCCAAGACATGGGAAGAGCCGCCGCCAGACATCGGTGAAACGACGGTGTTAACCAGGAAGCGGGAGGCTGGCCGCTTTGAGCGGTCCTGCAGACTGTCAACGACAACGACTCTGACAGCAGCAGTTCCGATTCTTCCACAAGCCCCGACAGCGATGATCCACCGCAGTGAAGAAAATGCAGTTGCGAATCTCAAGTCATATGCACAACCCAAGATCGAAACTCGGTACATGCCTTTCCGTGGCTTGAAAGGCCCTATATGTGCAAACTAAGGCTTGTAAGGCTGCGCTTCTGCAAACTGATGCGTGAGAGGCTGCACTTCTGCAGTTTGAGGCTTGAGAGGCTGCACTTCTGCAAACTGAGGTTTGACAGGCTCTACTTGTGCGAACTGAGGCTTGAGAAGATGCATTTCTGCGAACTGAGGCTTGCGAGGCTGCGTTTGTGTAAACTGATGCTTGCGCGGCTCTACTTGTGCAAACTGAGGCTTGAAAGGCTGCACGCGTGCAAACTAAGGCTTGCGAGGGTCTGTCTTGAAGACCCATGGACATCTTGGGATACATACTTGTACATGGGTTGTAAGATGCTGCAAGCCACCAAGAGCCAGAACTCTTCCCCTTATTTGTAACAATCGATAATGCGTCATACCCTGTAAACCGATAATAAGAAGCAAAAAGCCAATAACCCAGTTTAGGGATAGTGGATTCATAACGGGGTTTTTATGCAACCCCACTTGTCGGTATACCTGCTGCTACGAGCAGCCCAGGCTCCCTTACGTGACCTCCGCCACGCAAGTCCTGATGCTCTGGGCTTTTGCGGTGCTAGAGGAGAACGTGGAGGTCGTTTGTCGGCCACTCGACGCCGCAGTGGAGGTTGCGATGACTTGTGCATTTTCTGACTTCCGTGCCGGCGTTGTGGCATAGATTGCTTCCATGGACTGCGCTGGCAGTTTCATAAGAAGCATTGTCAATCTCACACATGCATGTCGTAGGTGGTGCATGTCAAAAAGGCAATGCACTGTGTTGTTTCTTCCCTGGAACACGACCAGTCACGGAGACCCGGAAACAGATAGATGACAGCGCCCAATGCAGAAGATACGCCATGCAGCTTCCGCATTTTACTTGGAGGTAGCAAGAACTGGCAAACTGTTTTCCAGGATTCGGGGCTGCATGGAGCATCACTATGTCACCCATCAGGTAAAGACCTTCTGCTGGAGCATCACTATGTCACCCTTCAGGTAAAGACCTTCTGCAAGCATCTAAAGCCCGGCAGCGTCCTAGCCGGCACGCAGGTGCTTGACAGGAGCTGGAGAAGTTTAAAAACGTTTCTGCCACCCATTGAAACTGTCCACAAAGCTCAAGAAGGGTGGCGGCAGTGCTCTGCATCCTGCTGTGAAACAGCAGGTGTTCATGTGGAGCTGGCGCGCGTCGCATGGACCGCGCACACCCCAGCAGTTTCTCGAGGCGTCGGAAGGCCCTATCTGAGAGAAACCAGCCGTGGTGCGCCTTGTAAAACCTCACTCGAATCCCTTATATACAACGTAGTTCTGGATAGACCGATAATCATACTTCGCTTGTTTAGAAACCACCACAAAACACCGTTCCTGAATGTAAATGAGAAACTCAGGGCAAAAACACCATTAATTTCGTCGATGAGCCGATCCGCTGCAAAAAGCACAAACACTCACAAAACCACCATAAGAATCATCGCGGCCAAGACAGGGAGAGCTGTTAACACCACG
Source organism: Symbiodinium sp. clade A Y106 (assembly GCA_003297005.1). Taxonomy (NCBI): domain Eukaryota; class Dinophyceae; order Suessiales; family Symbiodiniaceae; genus Symbiodinium; species Symbiodinium sp. clade A. The sequence continues at coordinate 31,407 of BGNK01004348.1, forward strand.
GCACAGGGACCCTGCAAAAAAATGTGTTTTACTTATTGTCAGAACCCTTGACTAAGTAAGCTTAACCACGTCGTGGAGATTGAGCTCACGGACGGTTTCTGAGATTAGGATTCGGGCTCAGGTGAGAGGATCGTTTTGGGCGTGTGCTTCAAGGGGTAGGGTAAAGGCTTTAGCATCAATTGCGGGTTGTCATTGGAGTTCCTCTCTTTCGGAGTTTAGAGGATTACGGGGGTGTTTCCCGTCGATGGGACTTCTGTTGCATGGTCGTCCGCTTTGTGTTTGAGTCTGTTCAGTCTGAAGCTTCCTGGCAAGAAAGAAGTTTCACATAGATCAGTCGAGTGGTTTTTTCTGCTCATTGTCATTTGTAATGCGCTGTATCCCAAAAGCAAGCGTCTCTTCCAAAAAAACAACCCCGGATGTTGTCTTAAACCCAAACGGAACCTTAAGCCCTAAACCCAAAGCTTTGTCGGTGGCCTTGCACCTTTCGTGGGCATTCAGAGTGGCTGCCTTGTAAAGGATCCGAATATTTCTCGACCCTGCAAACAAGATGCACAGGGAATTTTTATCATCTACCCTAAACCCTCAACACCAAGCACTACCCTTAAACCCTGAGTAAACCGTGCACCTAGACCTTAAATCCTCAATTCCAAACCCGAAACCGTCGTCATGCCAGGCCTTATCTGGAGGATGAGGAGTGCTGGGCTGTTTGGAGGCCTGACGAAGTCGAAGGGGCCCTGAGACTCCATTAGTAATAGCATCCATAGTACAAGGATCTCCTAGACATGTGGGTAGTTCTCCAGGTTGTTGGTGCATGTTTGCAAGCCTTCAAGGTTTAGGGTTTGAGGCTTAGAATTTAGGGTTTAAGGCTTAGACTTCCGGGAACCGTAAACCTCAGAATCGATTTGGAACTTTGCAGCAGCGGTTTGTTTCAAGATTCCGGCTCAGGTTTTGCCGATACTTGTAGCCACATTACTGCAGTCATATCCCGGACACAACAGCGCGCAAGACTTAAGCCTAAGCGCCACAAGAGAACTAATACCAGCTCTGCGAGCAACAGGGGCAGCAACCTGTCCTGTGGAATCGTGGGGTGGAAGGTGGTAGTGATGCCAAAGCTCAAAGCACTTAATATGCCAGCGGGTAAGTGATGGCAGCAATAATTCCGCGCACAGCGACTATGGCAGCAATAACTCCGTCACAGCGACTATAGCGAATAAAGTTCGTCTCAACCCGAATCCATCCGAATCCTACACCTCAGACCGTATCCTAAGCCCTAAGCCCTAATCCTACACCTTGGCACTATGCCCGTGCCTTTTCACCATGCCGAGAATGTGGAAAGCTGTGCCCGCATCTTCCCGGGATGTCTTGGGTGTACCTCATTTAGGGCCTAGGGTTTGTGAGTTTTGGGGTGTTCTTCAAACCCAAAACCAACAGATTAGAACATTATCTCCCCTTATAGACCCTTATATGAACGCTATACATAATAAGCCCGAAGTCGTATTCTTATTGACAAGGCCCCATGTTCGACCTGTGAGTCGGACATAAACCTTAAAGCCTAAGCCTTTTTTCGAATTTAAAGGCTCCCAAATTATGTCACTATGCGCCAGGCAAATGAAGGAAGAGATGGTTTCAAAGTTTCGTCCGCAACGTTTCGCGAGTCCAGAAAGCTCGTTGGGCACTTAGTGTTGGGATAGGGTTCAGTAGTTTAGGATTTGGAGATTCGAGCAGTATTTAGGGTAGTGGGTAGGATTTAGGTTGAAGGGTTTAAGGTAGGGCTTGGTGCATAGCCTAAACTTTCATCCAAACTAAATCTTGAGCCCCAAATTCCTGCAGCCCCAAATCAAATCACCTATAGACCACAACCCGATAACTGCCAGACCCTACATGAAAGGAGTTATCTTTGAGGTTAGCGATTCTGGGGTATAAGGGTTTCGCGGTTCCACTGATGTTTTTGGGAACCTTGGGGTACAGCATCCATAAGCTCACAGAACAGCTAGGAGTCGTATGTTCTTGCGTAAAGGGAACTCACCATAAGGATCTTGGAATAGGCTTCTTAGTTAGTCGGCGAGTAGTACTAAAAGGATGCCGAAATTCTGACCAAACTTCCGGTTGCGTCGCATATTTAGACCAGATACTGGGACAGACAATATGGCGAACTGACGAAAAGACTCCCTAAGCAGCAAATTCCAAGGTTCCTTGAACGCAATGCGGTTTAGGGTTTGGGGTTTCGCAGGGTCAATATCGTGGAACTTGTTGAATATGGATTTGGACCACTGAATGCCCAAGCCTGGACATCTTGCAAAAGGGGTTTTAGGCTGCAGGCAAACCGTAAACCCCATGGCCCTACACCATTAACCCGAGGGTCTGGTAGTCTGAAGTAGCCCTCCCTTTATTTTTGTGCGTGCGCTGCTCAAGGCTGCTGGCTTTCCTACAAAGTTTTTTGAAGTAGGAGAGTTCCTTCACAGGGACCCGCTGGAGAAAGTTTTGATTAATTAACAAGAAGCCCAACTACCCATAGGCCCCAAAGCAGTTCCTTTTGGGGCTTAATATTTAGATTTCTATAAGGTAATCACAAAAAGGAACTACTTTGGGGCCTATGGGTAACAAGAAGCCCCGCTAACTCTGATCAAAAACCTACAGAGTCTCGTAAAAGGCCAAAAACGCGTCCAAAAAGCCTAGAACAAGCCAGAACGCATGCGCTTAATGTAGGGCCTAAATATTTACTAATACTATTTTTGATTGGGTTCCTCATTATATTATAGTAGAAGGGCCCCAAATCCTTATTCTGATTATTAAGGCCCCGCTATATTACCGACCGTGCCCTCAGAGCCCGAAGTTCCTTAAACTCAATCTAAGATAGGAGCCTGAATAGTTAGCAACATTATTCCCTAGCGTTCCTTAATTCATACAAATGTAGTAGATTATACACCAAAATCCTATAGCTCTTATAGTATCGCTGATCATAGAATCACTTATAGATCCCGTTTTGAGCAACCCTCTTCTAAGCATTAAATCCCCCCTACCACGAAACTTCGCTGAGGGCCAGCTCAGCGAAGTCCACGGCTCTGGGTCCGATCACAGAGGTGTGGCTGGTGGGTTTTATTGGGGAGTTTAGTGTTTAGGGGTTTCAGGGTTTAGGGAAAGTTTGGGGTTTATGTAGGGTTTAGGGATTGTTTGGGGGTTCAGGGTTTCGGGGTTTGGGGTTTAGCTAGGGTGGATTTCAATCTGCATCGGCTGACTGTTGTTCTTGTGCCCGTGTTTTGGCGAAGATGGAGAATCCAAAGCAAAAATTAGAGATCTAGGGCCCGTGGCATGTGGTTTGTGGAACACCATAAACGCCAGGCGAAAGCTCAACAACCTCCACATAAAACGCACAAATCAACACTCAAATCCCTGAACCCTACACCTCTACAAACGTTTATGACTCCCTAAATTCATTTTAAATATCCTTACAATCTACGCCTCGATAAACTCGCTTATGACTCCCTGCGGGGCACTGGCCCGTGTGGAACGCTTCAGGCCGAGTTGTCCGTGGGCTCTTGGACTGGGCCCCAGCGCACTTCCTCCCCATAAGGGTTCCTTTAAGGGTCCGTTGAAGGGTTTTAGAGAATTTAGAGTTCTTGTGGTTGTATGTCAAGCGTGCCTAAGATGGTATATGTAATGTTTCAGAAGAGTTCTATAAGTTTTCATGTTCATTTGCGTTTGAAGTTCCCACTCAGCAGCTAAACGGCCAACCGCACGAAAATGAGATAGACTGTTACAGGGGTACAGGTACTAAGCACCATATGTTTTCGCGTTCTACAGTTTTAGTTTGGTCGTATACGGTCTTGGGGTTGTAAGTTTCCATGATAAGCAACTTAAGATACAGTGGTCCCTTCCTTATTCGTGTGGGTTGGTTTAAATCCTAGTATGGGCCTTGGCGTCCGAGATTGAGAAACTAGGCGTCTTGTGGTGGAGAAATGGTTTAGGCTTTCTTTAGGGTTTAGGGTTTAGGGCTGTTTGCAGTTTGTCCATCCTGAACCCAAGAGTTCAGGCATCAACGAGTATCTGTGCTAGGCTACCATTACCCATTCCTGCCATCATTAATCTATACTAAGCACAATGATCCGACATTTGTTGAAGAAGATCTCGGGATTTCGCGAATGTAAGCTTCGATGCTTGCTGCTGAGCATGAACCAGCTGCTGTTACTCTCATCCAAGAGGTCAGTTAACCGGGTACATCTAATCTAAGCTTTTCTTATCTTAAGGGGCTTATGGTGGAGGGTCTAGGATACAGGGGTACGGCCGAGGGTTTACGGCTATACAGAGGGCGTCAGACAATGTCATAGAAGAAGATGTTCTGAACTCGAGCTACTTGTCAGGTGCACCAAACCCCAAACCCTACAAACCATATGGGTGGTTCTCAATATTAGGGTCCGTTTTGGGGCTCCTTTATAATGTACTATGGCACCTAATATTTAAGGTACCCAAAAGGGACAACGGTCCTTTTTGGGGTCCTTAGTATAATACGGCACCTAATATTTAGGGTACCCAAAAGGGACAACCACCCACATGGGGGTTCACCAAAAGCGGTCCCCATGCACATCCCAAACCGAAGCAATCGATCGCCTTCCGGAGCCTCCAAAGCGTGACTTTCACCCCTGAGGCCGTAGAATATAAGCGCCTAAGTAATTACCTGTACTATTTTGGGGGTTCCTTATTACCCCAAATCCAAGCCTTAAGTCGGACGTCTGAACCCCTTAAACCCTCCTCTCTCTATGTTCGACGTGTTTATCCCTATCTATCTATCTATCTGTCTGTCTATCTATCTATCTATTTATCTATACATATTAATATACATATATACACTTTTGTGCGTGTGTATATATATATATATATATATGATGTCCCATGTACCGCAGCCTAGGACACACCCCAGCAATGCCAGTTCTGTGCGTCCAAGCCGGGGGGCTCAAGGGCGTTTCACCTTGAGGGTATAGGGTTCAACTAGGGTTACGTGTTTAGTGTTTAGGGATCAGGGTTTAGGGTTTAGGGTTCAGGTTTAGGATTTAGGGTTTAGGGTTCAGGTTTAGGGTTCAGTGTTTAGGGTTTAGGTTTAAGAGGGAGGTCTGCAGAAAAAAGCAGTATTCGCAGACGGGTCCCTCTGTATAGCTAGTGAATGATAATTTCAACTCACCCCAAAATCCTATTCGATGAAGACCTCGATATTGGAGTCAGGTGATTTTTCTGGGTATGAGCATGCTGGGTGCCACAACTATCAGCTGCGTCTTTCTTCAGAGCTTCGACGTCCAAAGTGTATTTTGTTCAGTGATGTTGACCCGTAGTGACTGTACACCATCAGACCCGTCTGCCCCATGACTTCCGAATCGGTTGTTCAGAGTTCCGAGCTTACCTGGGCAGCCAAACCCCGTTGCAGAAGCCGAGCACATCTCCAACTGTAGCATTCTTTTGCGATGAGTGTCCGAGATATTCCTTGAGAGTTGGCACGGCATCGTGAGAACACCTTTCCCATGGGTCTTTAGGCACTTGTCCGACTCCGACTTTGTCTTCTGGCCCATGGCTTAACATGAGCTCAAAGGCCAAACATCTTATTTAGGGGTCGAGAATTTGGCATTTCTATCACCGTTTTTGTCCCCATATCAACATAATACTATGCTGCACCCCAACACCCTATTGAAATTATTCTGGCCGCTATACTAGGGGAGCCTCCATCAAGCTTGAAGCCTACAGTCGGTGCCTAAACTCAGATGATCTCAAGCGCATAAATTTCAGAGGTCCTACCGAGAAGTCCCCAACTACCTTGCGCCACAGCCCAGCTACCCGTACGGCCCACCCGTACGGCCCCTATACTAGCCTTTTTCCGAGTAGGGTACCCAGACCATTATGAAACCTGATACTGCCCTTCGAGGAGCATTATCAATTCCTGGTACAGCCTTTATGCAGGTTTTTGTGTGGATGCAGACAGCAGCGACGAAGAGGCCACATGCATCGACATATCTACAGTCTCTACAGAGGCATACGTAAACCCTCCAATAACTATATATAGCCTGCAGGCGTCGGCTCAGGGATTTACTAGAGTTCGGAATAAGTTGTAGAGCATCTTCAGTCAGAGGCTCTCTCTCTCTATATATATACATATGTGTATATATATATGTATATGCATGTGTGTGTATATATATACAATATGTAGTTACCCCCAAGCCCTAATTATTCTAAATATCACGGCCCGTTTAAAACTGCGGCTGAAGCTCCCTCGGCGAGCCCCCGCACCTGTCATTATCACCAAAACAACGGCCGGAACTCGTTGGCCCTTCGGCTTCAGGGAATGGGGGGGTTAAGTGCGTTTTCTACGGAGATCTATTATTCGGGCTACTTTAAGGGATCCATAAGGGCTACTATGTATAGGGTTTAGGGACATCGGGTGTAAGGGTGTAATAGGGATTAATTAGGGCTTAAGATTTAGGGTGTAGGTTTTCGGGTTTGAGTTTCCTGGATTGCCAGACAAGTTATGTTTTTCATCGATGTACAAGCATGACTTCTGTAGCGATCCCCAAGGCCCAGACTCTGTACCCGAACCAAGATGAAACCCTTTTCGGTGCAGGATGGGGTGGAGCTGGACATTATCGTCGGACCAACGAAGCAGCTGGGCGAGTATACTTTACACTTCTTGGGACAGGATTATCCGCTTTAGAACTGAGGGTCGATTTTGACGAGTGAAGACTGGCTGAAGAAATCCGGATTTGTAATTGTAGGGGACTCAGGTGGTTCGAAACCCTAAACTGTTAAGGTGGAGGCTTCAGGGTTGGAATGGAGTTCAGGGATCCCAATATAGAGCCGCTTGAGGAGAGAGGGTCATGGCCTTCCGCAAAAAACCCCAAAGACAGTGACACCGGGCCTTGCCGTCGTGGTTTGCATAATGGATCCGGAGGCTCCTAGTGTAGAAGTCTGAAACCCTAAACCCTTAACCCTATGAATAATTGTCAACAAAGAATCCCCATACCCGCCACATCCCACTCTAATTTTTCAGGCCAAGGCCTGCAACCCTTTGAAACCCTTCCAGAACCCCATCGAATCTAATTGTTAAGGTCCCTATCTAAACCCCTCTACGAAGCCTTAGAGACCCCGGATAAAGGAACGAGCCCCTCTTCTAATCATGAAGGCCTCAAAACAGATACCTAAACCCTAGACTAGACGCACCTATATAGACCAAATACCTCCGGTATGGGCCATAAGGGCTTCAGGGCATCCAGGGTGAACCCCCAAACCCTAGATCCTAAGGCCCTAAACCCTAAACCCCGAAACCCGAAGCCCTCAGACCCTAAACCCTAAACTCTAAACCCTAAACCCCATAATTAACCCCAAACCCTAAACCCTACGACCCTAAATTCGATTAGCTTTCGAGGATGGCTGCGCACGGATCGATGCTTTCAGCCTTGAAAATTCCCGCTGGCTCGGGGCTTGGGCTTCGTGCGAGACGTTTTGGCTTAGGGGCTGTCTAAGGCTTTAGGGTTTAGGATCTACGGTTTCGGGCTTAGGCTTTAGGGTTTTAGGGTTCAGGGTTTAGGGCTTTTGGATTTTCGGTAGGGGGTTTTGACGTTCTGGTGTGTGTGTGTGTGCGTATGTCTGTGCCTGCGTGTGTATTTTAGACCCTAAGAGGGGCCGGATCTACGAATTGGGGTAATGGCTTGACATGTGGATTTCGAGATTTCAGATGATCTTGGGTCTTCGGGATTCTGAATATTTCGTTGTTTGTGAATGATTGACTTTGCAAGATTGCGGTATAGGGGGAGTGTTGGCGGTTTGCTAGATAAGGTTTGTTGCTGGCTCTTCGAAATTCGTGTGGCTTAGGGCATGATGGAGTCTTGGCTTTGCACATTGCCTACCTTAACAATCCGGAAGAACCTACCCTTTTTAAGGACTTATAGAAGGAAATCATAATAAGGAACCCTAAAAAGGTAGGGTATTCAGGGTTAAGGTATGCCTTGGGGAATCCCCGATTAGGCTGGTCAACAGCCCCTTATAAGCCCGGAAGCCCGATAAACTCCGAAGCCTTACTCCTACATCCAACTCCTCTACCCTCGTCCCTAGCCCAGACCCCTGAACCCAATATCTTAAACCCGGCGAAACCCTTATGATGCCCTATGAAAACCTATGAGACCCTAACCAGCTAAACCCTTTAAGGTCTTCTAGGGCAACTAGCGAAGCCGGAACGTCTGAAACCGAAAAGGTCCCGGACAGCCGGCAGCGCCCATCAAGAGCCATCAGAAATGCATGGAAGCTCGGATGGGCCATTTGGGTTGAGGGCTCACCTATAGTCTCAATTGTAGTTCCTTGTTCGGTCTAACCGCTTTTTTGAGGTTCCTACAAGTAGCCCCAAAAACGGAACTACAATGGAGACTACAGGAAGGGCTTATAGTGAGTCTTGAGAAGCCTCGTTTCTTGGTGTCTCTCACAACTAGAGGGGGTACAGGATCCTGCGATGTGTATAAGGGCTTCTATAGAGGGGTCACTACATAACGTCTTGCAAGGTTTCTCAGACATCGGGGTCCCTAGTTGGTGGGTGCTTAAGTACGGATCCGAGTAGTCAGGGTTCATGTTCGGCTTCCTTACGTTGCCAATGCCGTGCGAAACCTCACTTTTCGGGCTTGTTCTTGCCTCCATCAATCACACACACAGATATATAATTATATATACACACATGTAAATTAAATGTAATTATATGTACATGCACATGCATATGTAATGTATGTGTGTATACATATACATATATACATATATACATATATACATATATATATATATATATATACGTATGGATAGATATGTGTGCGTGTGCGTCGTGTGCACACCGATATGTCTAAGAACACTTTAAATTTTGCAGTACGACCATGTGCGGTAGGATCACCACTAGGGTCTATGATTGTCATATTGATTCTCATACTGACTGTGATTATTGCAAAGAGAATGATTACATCGTTGATGTCAGCTGTGTCACTGTCGTGTTAATAGTGTTGCACTGGCCGGTCTTTTACGATTGACATCAACCTGGGTATGTGGTCCACCTGGACCGGGGCTTACCCTTTAGCGGATACAGGAGTACGGGCATTGTTTTCGTAGGTCATGGAACTCACATACTTCGGGTCAGGCAACAGTGCCTTGTGCTTCGATAACAGCCGTCTTCGGGCCTGTTCAGCCTGGATGAGATGATGCACCGTTGCCCAAAATGGTTTAAGCGTTTGAGCCCCAAAGTACAGATGCATCGTCATAAACCCGAAACCCCTTCCCCTAAACCCTATACATGTCTGGATTCACCGGGATCTCTTTGAGACAGGTCCAGAGGGAGCTTGAAGCACCATTTGAAGTGCTCCTGTTTCGCCGTGTTGCTGCCTGGATTGGAGTGCTAAAGTTCGGAAAGATGGGGACCAGTAGTGAGATTCTTATTGCAGTTGTTATTCGAGTGTTCCTCTTTCTGGAGTTCTTTCGGTGTCGCATGAACCTGTGTAAACCGCATAAGAATCCAGGATCCTACACCCTGAAGGCACTGAATGAAGCTCAAATATAGAAAGACCCTAACTACTCCCTAAAACCAGCCTCTGTCGTCAAGTTTGCACTTCTGGTATCGTGAAACTTTGCACAACTTTTCCAACTCAACGACTGGGACCTTGGGACCCCATTGGATCTGCCATAGAACCCGGTTTAGGGTTTAGGGTTTAAAAACCCCCCTCTGAAACTCTCCTACGGCCCGTATATGAAACTGTTACAGAACCCTTGCGGTAACACCATGAAAGCCCTCCAAAAGAGCTCTTCAAAGACCGCGAAAGCCCCTAATATGGGGGCCTAAATAAATACTAATAATACTGGTTTGGGCTTCCTTATTACAATTAAGTATAATTAATATACCCCAAAACCTTATTCTATGTATTGAGGCCCCTACATTAGAAGCACCCAGGCCTTGCTGTCAGCGATGCGTTGCGCTTGAACGCGGCTCGTCAATCAGCACCGCCTCGTCCTCAGATGTTTAGGGGTTTAGGGTTTAGGGGTTTAGGATACAGTGGTTCAGGGTATGCTGGTGTAGGGTATATTTGCTTCGGGATGTTGGCATTCAGGGATTTCCTTGTGCAAGGCGCTTAAAACGGATTTGTACGGTCTCAGGCGGCTTCCCAGGGTGTTTAAAGGGTTTAGGTCCGTTTATAGGTTGTATATACTTTCGAATTACGTAGCATTGCTAGTCATTTTAGGGTTTAGGGTTCAGGCAGGTAGAGGCTTTGGTTCTAGGATCGCGGGGCTCGTTTCTTGTTGGTAGCTTTTGAATTTTGGGTTACCCTTTATGCCCAAGGGATAGCTACTCAGGCCCCTAAAATACATGCAGCATGAGTACTTCCACCCTCAGGGTTCGACACCGTCAAAGTTACACTGAAAACCCTAAACCGCCCAGGCATGCAGTGCCAATCCCCCCCAACAAGTCCTAAACCCTCAGAGCTGTTATGCCCGAGGCAGGAAAACAAATCTCATGCTCGTTGCGTCCATGTCGCACACACGCACTCAAGTTCCTCTAGACTCCGGTCTTCGCTACGCACAACCCTAAACCCTAAACCCGTTACTCCAAGTCATCGGTTCTCGAACCAAAACAGCCCTCAAAACCTAAACTCTGACGCATGCGGGCTAGGATTGCAAACTCCATACCTCGGAATCCGAAGCAATGCGCCCTTGTTTTCCGGGGGCTGAGACTGAGAAGCCTGATACGCTTTGGGGTGTCGGGTTTAGGGTGCTTGGTTCCTCTATCCCCTGGCTTGTAAATCTGAGCGTTTAGTGCTCGTTGTGCTTCGCACCTCTATATTACCGATACTGGCACAGCGTTCGATGTCCATGCTTTCGTTTTGCACGCACGCACACACAGCCCAACCCTAAACCCTACCCTAACCCGGAATAACCTACCTTCTGAATGATTTGTATAAGGACGTCATAATATAAGGAACCCTAAAACGGAAGGATATTCAGGGTTAAGGTAAACCCTAAACACCTGCTATGACCCCAAAGCACCGAACAGTATGCTGACCAGGCTGTCGTTCGGCTCAATCACGCATCTGATGACAAGGAGCGGATTTACTGAACCCCAAAGCCTAAGCCCTACTACAGAGGCCTCAATAATTACCAAAACCTTTTGTGGGATTCCTGATTTTAAGCTTTAAATATAGTATAATGGGCCCCAAACCTTATTCTGATTGTAAAGGCCCCTATATCAAGCCCTATAACCCCGAAGCCCTCATGACCTTAGTAGCTGAGTGGGTAAGCTTAAACCTTATGGGTTTATATAATCCTACCATAATTTAAAAGGTTAACCTTTTTTGGGCTAGGATACTCAGCCCCGAAATAACTGCCAAGGATTGGGGCTTTGCGATTAACGCTGAAGGAAAAGCGTTGGAGCTCGCGGTTGGGTATTAGGTTTATTCGGGCTTACAGGAGCTTGGGTTAGGTTTAGGGTTTAGGGGTTTAGGGTTTAGGGGTTTAGGGTTCAGGGTTTAGGGTTTTAGGGTTTAGGATTTAGGGTTTAGGGTTTTAGGGTTTAGGGGTCGACTTACGTACGGCTTTATCCCTGTGGCGGCCTCGGATCCTCATTCTTTGGGAGCAAAGCCGCACTCTGCGAGAATGGCATGAAGACTACGATGAAACCTAAACACAAGCCGGAATTACGGCATTTGGAGCCGATGAGCAGAAACCCCTGTACCACAAGAATGACCCAACCTAAGCCCTCAACTCTAAACCCTCATTCTTCTGACCCTCAGGCCCAAGCAAGCTCCAAACCCCGGCACTAGACTGTTCAAGCTCGTCGTGTGTTCGCGGCAAACTTCGCCCCCCCTACAGTCTCCGTTGCGGTCTTTTCTTTGGTTTATCCAGCTTTACATCTCGGATCTTATAATACGAAGGTAACCCCAAAAAGGAGCTACAACGGTGACTATGGGTCCTCCACGCCCGAGTTCAGATTAGATTCTGCAGGGCTTGCCATCTGAAATTCCTTGAACCCCAACGACAATGCTGCAACCTAACCCGAAACCCTGAACCCTAATTAAGGCCCTAATTCCTAAACCGCAAACCCTAAACCCTTTAATATACCCTATAAGCCCACAGGGCCCCATAGGCAATCCCAAGCAAAGCTTCTCCAGCCCAGACACTGAAAACAGTCGGGCTTCTTTGGCTCCACTTCAACACTACAGTGTTTGGGGTACACTATACTTTATTTGCTGTATGAGAGCTCCACGGGCATACTCGTACTGATTATTCCAACCGCTTTTTTTAGCGGCCCCACCCACAATGGAATACAGCGTCCTACTATCCAGATGAAGTACCGGTTACATAGAAGTTTTGGTGGGTGAGTGTGTGCAGTTGGGGCATTATGTTGGTGAGACCCTGCAAAGGAGGCCCTGCTTCGCATGGAGGTTGCTTAACGCTAGGGTCAGCATTTATGGTATCGCTGGGCTTCAGTGCTTCAATGTTCCCAGACCTTCCAATATCCCTTAATTAAGGGTATACCTCAAAGTACACTAGGATTCCCAGTATGATTTAAGGTATATTCCTTAATCGGTTAAAGATGATACCTTACATTATAGTTGTTGCAAGGTCTGGCTTCTTGGGTTTCCAAAGCTAGGGAAGGTCGTTTTGAACAGAAGTCACCCTCAAAAAGAGACAACACCGGCTCCGTAAATCAATTCTCAAGCCTTTTGAGGCCCCGAGCCTTACAAACCCTCGCAGCGGAAACCTTCACTAAACCCCAAACCCGCATGATTGTGGACAGGCAGCCACTGCAGAAGTGCCGGCCATGCCGGGTCCTGATCCACTCCATTCAATCGGGTTTGGGATGTTTCTTAAAGGGATATTGGTTTAGGGTTTAGGGTTTCTTAAAGGGATGTTGGCGTCCCTCTTGCGTAGTATCTGGGGTGTATGTCTGGGCTCGCGCGGCGGAAGATTTGTTGATGTTTTGGGGTTTTTGGGGGGGCTAAGCTTCGAGACTCACATTCCAAAGCCAGTGTGTTTCGATTTGTTGCATACGTTGTGGGCACTGCATGCTTGCATTTCCTAGGTGCGCGATGTAGGGCCTTACAGAGATAGATTGCTGGTTTGGAGAATGTGCTCTGCTGAATACCTGAGAACCTTCTTACGAGATAGATGATGCATTGCATACAGTTTGATAGCTTAGCTCGTCTTTAATGAAGTGGAACGACTCTGAACGAAATCTTGAATTAAAAATACCAACACGAAGCGGAAGTGCTACAAGAAGCGGCTCCAATATGAAAGCGGCAAGTAAAAGAGGTGCACGCCTTCTCGTGATTCATGCAGCAAGCTTTCCTTTTTGCACTGCTTACCTCGGCTTTGCCGCCCGTGTTCCTTTTCAAGAAGCCCCTGAGTACATTTAAATATTTGGTCGACTGCAGGCATGCAGAGAATTGATGACAGAAACGTGTTTTTGGATTGAGAGGTGAAGCACCAACAACGAACACATACTTATGTGCAGATAGAGAGGGAGACCTGCAGACACTGGTACGAGTAGTGTTGCCGTGGACATTGAGGCCTACAGTGTACCGAACTGTACAAGCACGTGTGTCAGTGGGATGGTGCAGCGGCTTGGGGGTTTAGGGTTTGCCCATGTGCTCTTTCATTTTTGTTTACTGGAACAAGAAAAACTGAATATCCAGCTGAGGTATGTTTGAACAGCGCCCTGGGCGTTGCCGAAGCTGTGCCGCAAAGAAGACCTAAACGGGAGTTTCCGAAAATAGGGGACCCTAATATAGTACCCGAAATAGTAGGATCCTTATTAAAAGGACCCCAAAATAAGGTACCCCTATTTTCCGAAACTCCCAAAGAGAGACCCTACATCTTACACTCCGTTGGGGCTTGCACGGATTCCGCAGCTTGCAAAACCTCAGCCCGCCCCCTCCCCAATCCCTGCCCAGGATTCGTTCTTCCTAGCATTAATAAGTCATTAAGCTTCAGAATCTGGCCGGCGCTCTAAACCCTAAACTGTTTAAAAATTCCTGAACCCTAAACCCTAAACTCACCCCTAAACCCCCTAATTCCTGAACCCTAAACCCTAAACCCAAACCCTAAACCAAAACCCCAAACCCTAAAACCCTGGACCCTCAACCTCAGAGCCTGAACGGCAAAGGCTGAAACCCAAAACCCTTCTTGGCTGAGGGCTGGTCTGGGTTTGTAGGATTTCCAGGATCCCTCGTGCCCTTCCTCCCCACGTGATTCTTGGGGTTTAGGGTCTAGGGTTTAGCGTGGGAGATGTAAGTTGAGAGGGGGGAGGGGCGAGGGCAGGGCTCCGAGAACTCCGGTGGTAGCTGGTGTTGTTCTTGCTCTTGGTTATTGTCTGCTAACCTCTAGACGGGTGCTGTTATCATCATGGCAATGGCTTTCAAAGTTGTAGTTATTCAGGGTTTAGGGTTTTAGGTCCAGACCCCAAATCCCAAACCCTGTGCATTGCAGTTCAGAAAAGCCTAAAAACAGGGATGTATTTGTCAGCGTGTGCGATTTCTTCCCGGAGTGAGGTTTCAGCTTTAGCTGGGGGTTTGTAAGACCCAGCTTTGCGCTGAACACAAGTAGCAAGTGAGCCTTCAAGCAGGGATGCCCTGGAACCTGCCAAGAAGGCGGCAGTAGGGACTAGGCATGCTTAGGAAGTCATGTGGGGATTTGGGCGGTTGTGTACCCAAGTCGAAGTCTTCGCAGCATGGCCATACGAGAGATCTTCAACAACAGTTTCAGGAACACGGATGGAAGCCCTTCGCCTACGGCAAACAGTTCTGGAGCCAAAAACATTAAGTCATAAAGACCCCAATCTTGGGGTCCGAATGATTTGTAACAGCAGTCACTATAATGTCTCTAGCATACTATACCTGGACAACATCCAACCCTGAACCCTCGCCCAAATCCGTGACCCTGGAGTCCAAAACCTTCACGCACCCGGCCGCAAACCCTAAACCCTAGTTCTGCATGTTCACACTCTGCTGTACAAAAAGAGTGGACCCTACACAAAAGCGTGACACTCTTTTGTGCTGCAAAGGGCAACAGAGCGGTGCACCGAAGGTCTTTGTCTGTTGGTTGTTAAAGTAGATCCGACCGTTGAAACACAAACGGGGCGGTTCGCTCCCTTCGGGCATTGGAAAAGCCTCTGCCGCCAAAATTAGATACCCTTACAGCAGCACAGTCCTGCAGAACAGAAAGGGGAGGGGAAGCCGGCACGCCGAACGAGTTTCTTCCGGATCCAGTCGGGCTGTTGCCTTCAGCCTTTCGGTCTTTGCATCGAATTAAAGAATGCTCTCAGCAAAATGGGCGGATCGCCAAAGACGACGCAGCCACGGCTGTACAGTTGAGCAAGCTTTTATCGGGCGGAACGCCTGCAGGCAGGGCGGAACGCCTGCACGCAGGGCTTAGCCGCAAGAGTGCTTTTGTTTGGCAAAACACTTTAAAGAAGAAATCTATCCACCGCAGACTGCCTAGCATCGTTTGTGGCGGGCAAGTCTGTTCTCGATCCGGTGGAATCCTCTCCCGGCTCAGCCTCCTCAGGTGCTGGAGTAGAGCTCGGAGGGTGAACTTCCGGCTGATCGTTGCGATCTTCTTTCGGGACTGGCCGCCCATCATCTCGATCTTCCGGCGGATCGCCTCCTCCAGCATGAGGAACTGGCCGCCCGTCCGCGGTGGTAGAAGTCGCCGACGGGGAGCTCGTTGACATAGGAGTGGGAGTAGATGGGGGTGGACCCGAGGGCGGAGCGCCTGCTGACTTGAAGCCGTAGCGGGTGCAGCCACCTCGGATTCCCGACGGGCTTCGAGGTAGTCCAGAAACTGTTCCATTGTGTAACAGCTGGCTACCTCTTCCGCTGTCCATCGAACTCCTTGCCTTTCCAGACGGTCCAAGCGGCTGAGGAGCTGCAAACGGTGAGATCTCCCCAAGCTCATCATCGGGGGAGAGCCCGACCGGTCGGGGCCGGGGTGGCTCGGGGCTGTAGCACCACTGTACCCTGAGCCACCTGGAATTGCACGGCTCAAAGGCGAGACCTGTGCCGTTGAAAAGCCAACACATGTGTCGTGCCACTTGCCAGATCCTCAATGTATTTCGGATCGTTGTTGGCAGTGGTCTGTGTCGCCCTCACCTTCACATTTCCCGCATTCCTCCTAGGGCCTCGGTCACGGATCTGTGCGAATTGGCCAGGTTCTCCAAGAGGGCCCTTTGCTGCCCAGAGTTCAGGCCCCTCATACGTCTCTCCAGCTCGGCACACTCTCGCTCAATCCTTGCGACCTCCTCCATCTCTTCATCATCCAGTTCCACGTCGGAGTCGCGCCATCCTCTTGAGCAGTGTAATGCCCAGAACCAGTAGCCGTAGAGGACGATGGTGGGGCAATTCCGCCTGGAGTGGTCCCCGACTGGGGGGCGCCCATGTCTGGCGGGACTGCTCTTCACCAAGAAGGAAGTTCGCCCAAACTCCCATTGCATTGTTTGCCCGATCTGCTTCGGCATGATCCACTGCTAAAGGCATAGGATGCAGCGGGCTGGCGTAAATGCATGGAATGGCGGTGCGCCCGGGCCTTGGAGGTCCCTCTCCTGCCCTGTACTAAGACCTTCCTTTTGGGTTGCCGGGGGATATAGAAGTTATAACTAGGTTGCAGAGGTTACAAGAAGTTACAAGAATAAGTTAGGAAAACTTAGCTTGAACGTCACACCAAACCCAAGAGAATCGACAAAACTAAAACAGAAAAACAAAAGGAAGGACAAGGACACATTTTATTGTGTGTCAGTCTCTCAGAAGAAAGAAAGAAAGAACGAACGAATCACAACATATCCGGTTCTCTTGATCGGACACGTGCAATCTTTTCACCTCAGTACAAGAGAAATAAGTGCTCATCCTGCAGCAGCCAATACTGCACATNAAGAAAGAAAGAACGAACGAATCACAACATATCCGGTTCTCTTGATCGGACACGTGCAATCTTTTCACCTCAGTACAAGAGAAATAAGTGCTCATCCTGCAGCAGCCAATACTGCACATGCAAGAAACCGCCCTCATCCAAGGCAACCTTCTGCCTGGCATCGCACACTTGAAACGCAAGGATGCCGGGTGCATCCACACCTGTGCTCGTCAAGGAAGCTAGCCGGACAATTGCCGTGAGGCCTCCATCCGAGTCTTGAAAGCTTTCCACAATGCCAGCTTTGTTGCTGGCGGGAAACCAAAGAGGCTTCTGCAGGCTGATTTTGCCATAAGGACCTTGTACAACTGTCCGACTGACAAAGAAGCTTTTGAAGAAGGACTTTTGTGATTTCATTTCACGTAGTTGGACACAGTTCGCATTGTAAAGCACCGCAGGATTTCCGAGTGGACCTCGCTGCTCTGTCATCTTCTGCTTGAGCAGCCTGTGCTTCCTTTCGTTCGGAAAAGACAGTTTCTCTGACGGCCTCGAGTTCATGACGTACCCTTGTACGTCGATGAAATGGTGTTTGGGTTTGATGAAGTCCATCCCAAACAATGCTTTGCAGCTCTGGATGTAAGAGCCCATTCTCGGCAAAAGGCTCGTCGCCGCTGCCTTGGCATGTGCATCGAAGTCCCGGTATTTCAGAAGCCACATCTCGGCACAGATCTCAGCCAGAAGCAGAAAGCAACGAAAGAAAGCAGCATCA
>BGNK01004349.1:12087-33242 GCA_003297005.1 Symbiodinium sp. clade A Y106
TTTAGCTAGTTCTGATGTGTAAATTTCCCGCTGATGTGTATTCTCCCTAAACCAGCGTCTGTCGGCATTGATGTGTATTCTCACCAGCTGATGTGAGATAACCCCGACGCCCAGTAATTCCTGTGCCTCTCGCTCCTGCGCCAGATGCGGCGTTGCGAGAAGACGATCCGCTTGCAGTCTGCAAGAAACGTCGGCTCATGCCCGGAGCGAAGGAGTCGGACACCAGGTTCAACACACTGATCGCCAGCACAGACGATTGCTATCAGGCTTCCTTGGCCACCGTTCCTGCACCATTTCCTGGAGAGGCCCGTGGCACGATTAGGCAGCAGATTGCCCAGAACTTGGAGTATGCGCGCACGAGGTACCCTGGCTGGTCAGACAACCTGACTCGCCTCGGTACGCGTTACACCGACCTCTTCATGACAGACTACGTGGCCTTGCTGTGGGTGATCGAAGGCGAACGCTTCCTCCGAGCTCACAACGGGCGCTGCTACTTGTACCACAACCATGGAGCCTTCGAGGTCTGGAGTGGCGTTCCAGCGGAGTCTACCTTCAGCAGGGTGAAAACATTTCTTCTCCGTCTGGAGGGTATGTTCCGACTTATGTCCCCGCACATCGCAAGATGCGATGGCGACTTGCTGGACGAGATTGAGCGCCTCCTGGATGAACACAACAGCGAGCTCACCTTCTTGGAAGCGTGCACCGACAGCGCCATCATGTCAGCTGGTGGCAGCAGCAGACGTGTGCAACGTGGACGCAGACGTGTTGCGGAAGGTGAAGAGGAGGAGGACGGGCGTGCAGCAGCAGGAGCAGTGCCTGGAACAGCAGGCTGGCCGTCTTTCACAGCCGACATGATCAGCAAGATAGCAGCGCCGCTGCAAGAGAAGCTTCTGGATGAGCGAAGGCTCATGCAGTTTGTCGCCCATGCAGTGGTGTGGCACGCCAATGCATCGGGAAGCAGGATGCGCTTACGAAGACGTCTGCGTCAAGTACGACCAAGCTCCCGGAGTACATGTGCGGCTTGTGCCTCCGCGACCGGAGGAAAACATCTACGTGCGAATCCCCCATGCTCTCAAGGTCGGCGCCACAGATCCTACGCTGCTCGCCGCCAAGATCCGCCTGGAAAAGTTTGTGCGACAAACTTTCTGGTGCAACATCGATTTTTACAAATGCAACATGGCAGCCATCGCCTTGGCCAAAAGGGGCCGGAACATCGATCGATGTTTCATAGGTGAGTCACCAGGCGGAACCGGTCAGTCTCTCTACAGCGCCCACCTCGCGGCAGTGTACGGCCACAATCATGCATATGTGGATCCAAACTTGTTTCACAACGAGGAGGAGATGAGGAAACAGTTGGAACAGTTTGCGCGTTGCTTCATTATCACGTGCCAAGAAGCACCTGAGTCAGGCAAGGCTTTTCAACAAGACCTCTACCAAAAAGATGATGTCAGCTGACGATTTATCTGCTCGGCGGCCGTACGGCTTCATGACGCGCATGCTCCGAGTAGTCGGGTGGAAGAGATACGAAGCCAACCGGCTCATGACCTTCAGAAATGTGGTCGAATGCAATTTCAACTCGGTGAAGCGTCGAGGACTTGTGTGGGAGCCAATGCCAACTTTCGTCGAAGGCAGCATCCTCGAGTCTGAGTATCCCGATGCCAGCGAGGATGGCATCTTTGCGAAGTGCTATCAGTTGATCGATGACTTTGCGGAGAAGGGAGTGACTGAGAATAAACTGAGGGAAGCTTGCGGCCTGTCGCCCCGCGTCGACAAGGGAGCAACAAACTCTGTGGATGAGGTGATTGCCGTTGTGGCCCCAGCCGATGCAGGAAGACATGAGCCGGTGCTTGATCCGGCGGAGAAGGCGCACGCAGCAGCCGTCGTATTCGGACTGGACCCTGCCAACAACCGGTCCAAATTCAGTAAAGCCTGGTGGGACCGCAATGCCAGGCCCAAGCTGTCCGCCGACAAGAAAACGTGGGAAGACCTGCTTGCGCAAAATCTTCTCATCGCTGCCGGGGGGAAATGCGAGCCGGATTTTTATGTGCCACGAATTCGCTGCAAACGGAGCTTGCAAGACGTATGTCCCCTGCAGCAGCCGGCGAGTTCAAGCATCTTGCCAGAATGCATCGATGCCTCTGCCTTTTGGGACCACCTAGAGGGCAATCCTTCGCGGCAGGCCAGATGTGTGCGTGATGTGCATGTGGGCAGACGTAGGTGATGCTCAGCCTGGCCCTCTATCTTCTAAGCTAGTTTGTGTGTGGGATCATAGTCATAGGCATCGTAGCAGCCCGGAGACTGCCGTGGCTAGAGCAGAGTGTGAAGTTAGCCCTGCATCGTGCGCATGCCAGGTGACGGCGGAAATATTGCTGCAGACACTCGAGTCTGTTGCAAATCGGCTGGAAAGACAGGCAAACAGAGGTCGCCCAGTGCAGGTTGGGAACACGCTGCCACTGCAGAAAGAGGAAGCTTCCAAGTGGCGATCTCAGTGGGAGAAGCTGCAGGAGAATGAACGAGCTGCTAAGGCGCTACTAGACTATCTGGAGCAAGCAGCTGACTGTGTGGCCTCGCAGGCTGAGGATGTCCGAGCCTCGACCCCGAGCAGACGACGCAGGAGCAAGTCCGCGGCACCCGCTGCAGCTGCGGGAAGCTCGCAAGCGCAGGTGGGGAACCCCTTCCAACAGGGGCGGGGGGGGGGCATGTCCACGTCCAGGTGGCGTACAAGTACAAGCTGGACAGCGTTCGAACAAGACGATACGCTCACGAGCCGTTCGCTGTTCAGAAGCTCAGCCAGTGTTTGCAGGCTGCAGCTCTGCGTCACACTCTGGACCTTGACATACACAACTGCTGTTTCGATCGTTCTGATGCTGCAGCTGCTGGATCGGCTCGAGCCGCTGCATGATTCTTGGACACGGGTTCGGAAGACACTCGACATGTGTGCAGTGTCTCGTGCGACTGTTATCTCCGAGCACCTGAACCTCCCCTCAGCGGAAGGCAAGCACCTGCTGCAAAAGGTGTTCAACGGCGGGAGTATTCCTCAGTCCCATGCCAACAATAAGTTCTTGCTAGACTTGCAATCCGCGTCGATCTTCTGCCGCTGGACAGCTGCATCCGTTTTTCCGGAAGCCTTCACACAATTGGTGCAGTGCAAGGATCGTCCGGAGGTGTCCATCCTGACTTACTTCTGGAACGTGGCCGAAGACGTGATTCTCGATGCGTGGCTGGAAAAGTTGGAGGAATTGCAGTCAGAGCATTTGTCACTACGTTTTGATGGCATTCGTGTGGACTCCAAGCTTGCGAGCCCTTACTTGCCCGCAGGACATCTGTGATAGCTGCATGCGGCACATCGAATCGAAGACGAAGTTCAAAGTGACCATTCGCCCGAAAACCCACGCATGCTTTCTCACGAGCTTGAAAACAAGAGATGATAAGCAAGTCGCGGAGTGCCCTGACGCTCTTCGGCTACCAGGCAATTGCATTGTGGTGGGGCTACATCACCTCGGCTTCAGCGCACAGATGACAGCAATGCAAAGCAACAGGGAGAGCGAGCACGAAGACTTCTTTCGTCGACGCGGTCTCCGTTCTTGTCGGCAGGTCTCGGAAGCATGTGATATCCCAATGAAGCCTTGCCTGGAGGTTGGACAGCCTGAGCCTGGAGCATGCTTCTTGTTACACTGCCTGCCGCATGGACGGCCACATTGTGTTGCTGTGGAAGTGTTGTCACATGAACACGTGCGGATCACGGACGACAGGCTGCTTGGCACGTACAGCTGTTTGTGTGAAGTTGGATATAGCCGTCTCATAGCTGTGCAAGCGTAAGTGCGTGGTATGAACATTTCAGTGCGCCAAGGTCAAGCTGGCGTTTAAATGTTCCGGCCTTCAAAGAACTCCTGACTTCCGCAGTGGACCTCAAGTACATCGTTTCAGTCTATGTTAAAGGATCTCCCGAAAGTGGCACATCCGTCACACTGACCGACGAGGAACGCGCCGCTTTGCTAGAGCTTCAGGCTGGCGCCAACGATGCAGAGTTCGTCGTGGATGTAGATGCAGGTCTTGCGCCAGCAGACTCTGAGTCGACCCAGTCGTCCAACAGCGAGGGAGAGGAGTGGGAGGATGGCACGACGAAGGTGGGCGATGACCTGCTGCGCTCACTGGAAGCCGAAGTGAAAGCCCTCAGCACGACAGCAGTCGAGAAGGACTCGTCTGGCAACAATCGTTGCCCCTTCTGTCCCTTCCGTGCCTGGCCGCCGTCGCGATCGTTGTCAAGGCTCCGGAAGCATGTCGCAGAGTATCATTCTGCCCGGAAGCAGTTCATAGCCAGCGGAACGAAGCAACTCAAGCTCGTCCTGCTCGCGCTGCATGACGAAGATCAATGCTTCGCTGATCCAAAGCTTCGCTACCTCAGCAGGAGCGCAGCACTTCTGCGCCAGACTGTGGTATACCAGCTCTGCAGCGGACGACGTTGATCGTTATATCAGGCTGGTGCTTACAGGTGACGGGCCCTGCTACTGGAATGCCCAGACGGTAGCCGCAGCACCTCTGAGACGTGTCCGCAATGTCTACATCGACAAAGACTTTGCTGAGCTCTTGCTGCGCCAGGCCCTGATGAACAAGGCCAAATCCTACGCTACACACGCGGCTTTGGCTGCCATATTACCGGGGCAGACGTGCAGCCTGTTGCCGCGACACGCTAGGCACTGGTGGCCTCTGCTGGAAGACATCTTTATGTCGCCCAAGATTACCCAAATCGGGCAGGATCTGACAGCAGAGCTCCTGGATCACAAGGAGTTCGAAGTGCTGTCTATTGATGCGACCATGCGGTGCTGCCTCTCGAACCTAGGGCAGGCACGTCCCCGCGCCGCCAAGGTGGAGAGAGATGCTGCTGTTTTCCGTGGAGACGGCGCTTTGACCTGTGTGCTGACGGTGAGAGGGCGGAGCAGTGCAGTGCTGCTGATGGAGGCCCTGAGCTCTGACGGTTCGGAAGCGTGTGTGAGGGCTCTCGCGGATCACTTGCCGGCACGGGGACTGGCCCAGACTTCTTATGTTCTGGTGGACAATCCGTCGCAAAAGTACTGGAAGGAGCTATGCACCATTTGCCCCAGCCTCCAGGTGTTGGCACTGGATCCAGTTCACTTGGCTATGGCATGTGAGTATGCCTCCGCTCGCAAACGAACAGCAAGTTCGAGACAACTTCGGCTGATCCTTCGCAAGCTCACAGCTCATGATGCAGAAGCTATGGCGGGTCGCTGGGGGCCTGTGTACCACGGAGGGTCGCCTCCTGCCTTGGCCACCGCACATACGGGATGCGCCCCACCGGGCCAGAGCTGCGCCAGCTTAGATTGGCGCGAGAAAGGCTTGGCCGAAAGCAATGCGGGGCAGAGGGAGATGAGCCGTTGGAAACCGTGAAGGGCACCCGACCCTCACCCTAACACGAGAATCCCGTTGTCGTCGTCGTAGTGGCATGCAGCAGCGTTAGTGGCAGCAACAGTAGCAGTAGCAGCACCAGCAGCAGTAGCAACTGTCTCAGGTCGGGCATGGGATGAGAGCTGATGGGGATCAGGGGGGTCAGCAACAGCCGTGGGTTGAGTTCCAGGCTTTCGGGATTCATGGAAAATCTTCAAAGGCACTCTCAACGACATGACATTTGACAGAACACATGCTGAACAATTACGCTAGTGTTCTTTGTATAGAAACGAAAGGAAACGTCACATTATACATAAAGGTCCATGCCACATATGTATATATTATTTTAGACTCGCCGGATTTGTACGATTTGTTCCGGTAAGGTTTGTGACTAGCAGTGATTTGTACGATGTGTTTGATGGTGTTGGTTCTGAGGCCTTGGAAGGGTCGATGATAAAAGCGGCCGCGCCGGATTTGTACGATTTGTTCCGGTAAGGTTTGTGGCTAGCAGTGATTTGTACGATTTGTTTGATGGTGTTGGTTCGGAGGCCTTGGAAGGGTCGATGATGAAAGCTGCAGTTGTGAGGTACCTGCTGTGAGCAGGTCACAGAAAGAGCCACCTTGGTGGCCGTTCTTATGCTTGAGCTTGGAGTGCTTGGCTGGCGTTGTTGGTTGCATCGCCCCTTGTGCCCGCGAGGTTTCAGGGGTGTGGGTTTCAATGGTTGGGGTGTTTCGAAGGTTGGAAGGCGAAGTAAGAGTGAGGCGGCCAGGTTTCGAGTGCTTTGCTTCGTCTGCATGAGAGGTATGAGCTGCATTTGCCGTAGGAGTGCTAGGAGCTGCATGTGCGGTAGGAGTGCTAGGAGCTGCATGTGAGGTAGGAACGGCGTTTGCGGCAGGAGTGCTAGTGACTGCTAGTGTGTGTCTGGATCAGCCGGATAAAGTTGACAACATCTCAATAGCCAGCAATCACTGGATCGAACTGCGTCTGTCGGCCAGTAGAGCACGTATGTTTGACAGACGCGGTGTAGCAGATCGGATCCTGTAGCCGGTATCCGCATCAGTGAACCCGAAACCTCAGACGAGATCAGCTCCCATTGCTCTGAGTTTTCACGAAGATGGAGCACATGTGCCGCGCGGCCCAAGTTTCCAGGGTTTTGCGTGTTGGTGGTTTCAGCTTCTGCGTTGAGGTTAGTTGATGTTAGTTGTGTCTCGCCATTATGTCGAGCTGTCCCAAGCAGTATATTTCCACGATGACGAACGTTTACACCTACGTGCAGAAGGAGTGGGCTGCCAGCGGAAAGCGATCTTGGGTGAACGCGGACAGGCTGCTATTCATTTTCAGTCTGTTCGTACAAGCCATCCAGCTCTGCCAGTCTTTCTTTACGCACTGGTTGGTGTTGTAGTAGCCTCGAACGGAGCCTTGCTTCGGATTTGGGGCGAGCTCTTACCGATCGCTTTGTGGATCTTCAACTGCAAGTACAGTCAGACGCGGAAAAGTCGTCTCACATCCAACACGTCCGCAAGACTTTTCGCCGAATTCTCCAGGACAAGAGTGACAAGAGTGACAAGGGTGTCGAGGCAAAGATGAAAACAACCACAGTGCAAGAAGACGGCACGCATGAAGACACGTTGATGCAAGACCTTGCCCCAGCCGAGGCGAACGCAGCACAGGGTGACAGGCATGCACGACTAAGTCTATGATCAGTGGCATATCTTGGCGGCACCATTGAGCGCTGCAAGGAGCGTTGCAGTGGTGATTTCAACTTTGTACAGAACCATCCTAAAGCTTTCAAGGATTTGCCACGCATCGATGCGTCCGCTACTGCTTCTGCAGCCGAAGCCGCTATTGCAAGTGGGGAAGCCTTGCGAGGGCGCAGCTGGTTTTCCACGCTGTTGCTCTTTGCTGAGGCTTATGAATATCTCATGGAACTCGGAACCATCCTAAAGCTTTCAAGGGTTTGCCACGCATCGATGCGTCCGCTACTGCTTCTGCAGCCGAAGCCGCTATTGCAAGGGGAAGCCTTGCGAGGGCGCAGCTGGACGCAGAACCGCTAACTGTACAGGCGTAGCCACGGTCTGATGCACATACACTATACACCCTCGTATCAACAAGGTAGCCAAGAATCTCAGTCAGCAAAGAAGATGGCAAAGCCATGCGCGGAACAGTTAGCCACAGTGCAAGTTTGAGTCCTTCTGACTCGTTCTCTGCTCATTCTTGCGCCAACACCCGAAGCCAGCCAATCACTTCTTCACGAGTTTGCTGCGCCCTGCGCAGCAGAGATGCAAACAATCTTCTTTCCTGCTGCAAGCCGCCAAACGACCCACACTCCATTGCTGCTAACCCCGGTTTGAAGCAACCGGTTAGCCCACCCAGCATTCGGAGCTTGACCGGCAACGTCGACGCCCGCATTTTGCAGCGGAACCTGGACTATCTAAGATTCCGAGTTCCATGAGATATTCATAAGCCTCAGCAAAGAGCAACAGCGTGGAAAACCAATGTCGGTTGGAGGAAAAGGCTCGCAACCAAAAGCGACTTTACGAATGTGTCCGGCGTATTTGCGGCAGCGTCGTGAGATGTAATCTCCTGTTGGCTGCAGATGTGTTAAAGCAGCGCGCACAGACTACGCGGTGCGTTGGCTGGATGTAAGTTGTGCACCTTTGTAGGACCAGATGTCCTCGAAATGCAGTGACGAAGACTTCCTTTGTTCTTTACGAAGACAGTTGTACAGACTGCCTGGTCACGAACGCCGTACTCTCGGGGATATGAGTGCTGTGCCATGAAAGAACTGATCTGTGTTCCGTTGAGTCCTGTCTATAGTATGTCTCATCTCAAATGGATACATCTATATAAAGCTGAACCTAAAGCCCGCACATCTAAGTGTGCAGCTGCCTGGACGTCCTTAATTGTTCACTCGGCTGCACCTCTAACCCTGAATCTTTCACCCTAACCCTGAACCCTTAAGCGCTTTAACCCTGACCATTAATCCTAACCCTTAAACCTTAAATCTGAAAGTTCAGCCAGCTGATCCAGACATGCAACGCCGGAACAAATCGTACAAATCACGACTGCCTGCCTGAGCTGCATTGCTAATTGTTGCCAGCTGATCCAGACACGCAATGCCGGAACAAATCGTACAAATCACGACTGCCTGCCTGAGCTGCATTGCTAATTGTTGCCAGCTGATCCAGACACGCAATGCCGGAACAAATCGTACAAATCACGACTGCCTGCCTGAGCTGGGTTGCAAATTGTAGCCGGGCTGATCCAGACACGCAACGCCGGAACAAATCGTACAAATCACGACTGCCGGCCTAAGCTACATTGCTAATGTTAGCCAGTTGATCCAGACACGCAATGCCGGAACAAATCGTACTTTTCAAAAGTACCAGTACCTGAACAAATCGTACAAATCCAATCTGCCCACACCATATGCTCACGTACTCGGATCATCGTGGTTTGTACGTCTACTACTTTGTGTTTATGGACTACAAATCATTTAGACAAGATTTTGACCCTGAGATGCCTCCAGCTACTACAAAATATCGATCTGACCAACGGCATTCTGAAGTTGGCTGGGTATGGTTTCTGGAAGTAGACGCGAAGTCAAAGACTATCGGTTGGCTTGGATACAGGAATATATGGTCACAGGGTCGCAAGCAATTGTTTTCCACAAGAACGGCTTACATCAAGCGTTTACAGCTTCTAGTGCTGGTGCACGGTACAGACATTTCGACTTTTGCATGAGGTGGTTTCAGAAACAGCTGTGGAGTACATCATGCATACCTGAAATTTCTATTCACATTGTTCTAATATTGCATCCTACACAAAGCTTGAAAAGTTATCGCAAGGATCTGTCTTCCGTACCGACTGAAGAAGTTGTGCATGACAAGTGCTGCAGAGTGGAACAGAGTAGGTTTCGTAGAGTGCAGAATAAATGAGCGGGTACTGTGCAGTGCAAGATAGGTTTGGTTTGAAGCTGCTGTGCTCAGGCCGTAACAGGAGTGGACGTAGTCGGAATGGGTTCGCTGTTAAAGCCTGGTTTCTGTGCTAGCTTTGTGTACCATCGACAAGGGTGTTACAATTCATATATCCTAAACATCTATGAATTCCGTATGGTACTTGTCGCAACAAGCTTTCAAGAAACAAAGCAGGATCACAGGAGCTCTGTTGCCTAGTAGTAGTAGTAGTAGTAGTAGTAGTAGTAGTAGCAGTAGTAGAGGTGGTAGCAGTAGCAGCAGGAGTAGTAGCAGAAGTAGAAGTAGAATAAGTAGAAGTGGAAGTAGTAGTAGTAGTAGTAGTAGTAGTAGTAGTAGTAGTAGTAGTAGTGTAGTAGTGTTAGTAGTGTAGTAGTGTAGTAGTGTAGTAGTGTAGTAGTGTAGTAGTGTAGTAGTGTAGTAGTGGTAGTAATAGTAATAGTAATAGTAGTAGTAGTAGTAAGAGTAAGAGTAAGAGTAAGAGTAAGAGTAAGAGTAAGAGTAAGAGGAAGAGTAGTACTAGTACTAGTACTAGTACTAGTACTAGTACTAGTACTAGTACTAGTACTAGTACTTTAGTACTTTAGTACTTTAGTACTTTAGTACTAGTACTAGTACTTTAGTACTAGTAATAGTAATAGTAATAGTAATAGTAATAGTAATAGTAATAGCAATAGCAATAGCAATAGCAATAGCAATAGTAATAGTAATAGTAATAGTAATAGTAATAGTAATAGTAATAGTAATAGTAATAGTAATAGTAATAGTAATAGTAGTAGCAGCAGCAGGAGTAGTAGTAGTAGTAGCAGTAGTAGCAGTAGTAGCAGCAGTAGTAGCAGTAGTAGTAGACGTAGCAGTAGTAGTAGTAGTAGTAGTAGTAGTAGTAGTAGCAAGAGTAGTAGTAGTAGTAGTAGTAGTAGTAGTAGTAGATCGTAGTAGGTCGTAGTAGATCGTAGTAGGTCGTAGTAGGAGTGTAGGAGTGTAGGAGTAGACGTAGGAGTGTAGGAGTGGAGGAGTGGAGGGGTGGAGGGGTGGAGGAGTGGAGGAGGAGGAGTGGAGGAGAAGGAGTAGAGGAGTGGAGGAGTGGAGGAGTGGGTGTAGGAGTCTAGGAGTCTAGGAGTGTAGGAGTGTAGGAGCGCAGGAGCAGGAAGAGGCACCAGGAGCAGGAGCAGGACCAGTAGGAGCAGGAGCAGGAGCAGGAGCAGGAGCAAGGAGCAAGGAGCAAGGAGCAAGGAGCAAGGAGCAAGGAGCAAGGAGCCAAGGAGCAAGGAGCAAGGAGCAAGGAGCAAGGAGCAAGGAGCAAGGAGCAAGGAGCAAGGAGAAAGGAGAAAGGAGAAAGGAGAAGGAGGAGGAGGAGGAGGAGGAGCAGGGGAGGAGGAGGAGCAGGAGGAGGAGCAGACAAGGAGCAGGAGCAGGAGGAGGAGCAGGAGGAGGAGCAGGACGAGGAGCAGGAGCAGGAGGAGGAGGAGGAGCAGGAGGAGGAGCAGGAGGAGGAGCAGGAGGAGGGGGAGTGATAGTGGGAGTGGGGAGTGGCAGTGCTTGTACTTGTATTTGTGCTAGTGCTTGTACTTGTACAGTATTATATAAGAATGCAATCAGCTTACATGCCCTGTCTAGGGCAAGGGCAAATTCTGCAATGTAGGGCCATGTCGCAGCAAGCTACGTGCGAGCTTTTAGTCTAGTCTAGCAGCTNCCGGCTTCGTTTCTGGGACCGCTTTCTGGGCAGCTTTCTTAATGCCAGCAGTAGCAAGGTCACCAGTTTACGGGCCGCGCTGCGGGCCGAGTTTTGGAGCCACAGAAACTCCACGTTTTGGGAACCACAATGTCGGCCCCAATCATTTAGATCACTTGTTGGGCTGCTTTGTGCTCCCATCCTTGTGACCAGATTTGGTTNAGCTTACATGCCCTGTCTAGGGCAAGGGCAAATTCTGCAATGTAGGGCCATGTCGCAGCAAGCTACGTGCGAGCTTTTAGTCTAGTCTAGCAGCTGGCACGTTTGGGCAGCTGCAGGGCGCTGGATTGGCCAGCGAAGCATACGACTTCCGGCTTCGTTTCTGGGACCGCTTTCTGGGCAGCTTTCTTAATGCCAGCAGTAGCAAGGTCACCAGTTTACGGGCCGCGCTGCGGGCCGAGNCCGGCTTCGTTTCTGGGACCGCTTTCTGGGCAGCTTTCTTAATGCCAGCAGTAGCAAGGTCACCAGTTTACGGGCCGCGCTGCGGGCCGAGTTTTGGAGCCACAGAAACTCCACGTTTTTTGGGAACCACAATGTCGGCCCCAATCATTTAGATCACTTGTTGGGCTGCTTTGTGCTCCCATCCTTGTGACCAGATTTGGTTGCCGTGTTCGAGTTCCGGTTTCAGAGTCGCTCTGNTCATTTAGATCACTTGTTGGGCTGCTTTGTGCTCCCATCCTTGTGACCAGATTTGGTTGCCGTGTTCGAGTTCCGGTTTCAGAGTCGCTCTGCGGACCCCAAAATTGGACCCATGCACATTCAGGGCACTCTATCATGAATTGGTGTCCGGAATCTGGGCCTGCAAACTGGGCCGAAAACCTCAACAAAAAGCTGCTTAACGGTCAACGTTGCTTGTGCCCAGCTCCCCCTAAATGATTGAACAAACCGGCTGGACGCANTTGGTGTCCGGAATCTGGGCCTGCAAACTGGGCCGAAAACCTCAACAAAAAGCTGCTTAACGGTCAACGTTGCTTGTGCCCAGCTCCCCCTAAATGATTGAACAAACCGGCTGGACGCACACTTGGACTACAACGCTAAAGGGCAGTGAAAATGGTTATCATGGGGCCTCCCCTCACCCTAATTAGCATTGTAAAACCCAAACGGGGTGTAGGGTCCCACGTAGNATCATGGGGCCTCCCCTCACCCTAATTAGCATTGTAAAACCCAAACGGGGTGTAGGGTCCCACGTAGAGAAGGGCTGGGACCCACCGGGTCCCACCGCGTCCCACCGAACCCGATTTGGTCCCACGTAGAGAAGAGCTGGGACCCACCGGGTGCCACCGAGCCCAATTTGGGTCCCACCGTAGAGAAGAGCTCGGACCCACCGGGTCCCACCAAGTACGTATCAGGACACGTGCAAGGCTGGTGGTTTTGAGGGCACGATTTTGAGTCCAGACAATGCTCATGCTTCCGGCTTCAACATAGTGTGCCTCCATAGTATTATATAAGAATGCAATCAGCTTACATGCCCTGTCTAGGGCAAGGGCAAATTCTGCAATGTAGGGCCATGTCGCAGNTAAAACCCAAACGGGGTGTAGGGTCCCACGTAGAGAAGGGCTGGGACCCACCGGGTCCCACCGCGTCCCACCGAACCCGATTTGGGTCCCACGTAGAGAAGAGCTGGGACCCACCGGGTGCCACCGAGCCCAATTTGGGTCCCACCGTAGAGAAGAGCTCGGACCCACCGGGTCCCACCAAGTACGTATCAGGACACGTGCAAGGCTGGTGGTTTTGAGGGCACGATTTTGAGTCCAGAAAATGCTCATGCTTCCGGCTTCAACATAGTGTGCCTCCATAGTAGTAGTGCAGTAGTAGTGCAGTAGTAGCGCAGTAGTAGTACAGTAGTAGTACAGTAGTAGTACAGTAAGTAGTAGTACAGTAGTAGTATAGTAGTACAGTAGTTCAGTAGTACAGTGATACTTTTGCATCCAAAGTTTTTCCAATGAAAGGCTTGGCTTCTAAAGCTTGCTGTAGCACCACACGGCACGCCCCGGGGGGCGTTTATAACTGAGGGGGGTTTCTGATTCCGAAGAGCGGTTTTTGTTAGTACTCCATCAGGATGGATTGATTTTTGGCTCCGGGAATGAGGAATTTTATGAAGGAAGGCATGGTTTCTGAGGTGCTCTAACTCTGCGGTGTCGGAGTGCTGCGGCTTTGGAAGCCAAAGCTTTCCCAATCAAGGGTTTGGCTTCTAAAGCTTGCCGTCCTTTTCCTGGCCTCTAACGGCACCACTACACGGCGCACCCCGGGGAGCGTTTATAATTGAGGGGGGTTTATAATTCCGAAGAACGGCTTTTTGTTAGTACTCCATCAGGATGGGTTGATTTTTGGCCCCGAGAATAAGGAGTTTTATTAAGGAAGGCATGGTCTCTGAGGCCCTCTAAATCTGCGGTTTCGGAGTCTCTGCACTGCTGAAACGGTCGTAGTAGCTGCAGTTTCTCTCTCTCTGCACAGCTGAAGCGGTCGTAGTAGTTGCAGTTTCACTCTCTCTCTGCACTGCTGAAGCGGTCTTAGTAGCTGCAGATTCTCTCTCTCTCTCTGCACTGCTGAAGCAATCGTAGTAGCTGCAGTTTCTCGCCCTCTGCTACAAACAAACAACACAGAACAAGACCCAAGAAATTTATTTTGCCGGCAGAGGGTTTCGTAATTGATTGGGGGTTTATAATTGAGTTCCGGGGGTGGGGTTTTGCAATTGGGGGGGGGGGGATCATTGAAAGCAAGTCAACATTAAACCACACTAAACTTAGCTATTCTAGCTGACTGGGTTCAGATTCATGACTAACTCACCGGCGAACTAACGAGACCAGCCAGCGAACAATACAACTAGTTAAAAGCAAACTGTACAGGTACATAAACCGATAGTTGCATACATACATAATTTCCGCTATACATAATATGTGAATGCATGCATACCTGCATACATTCCTACATAATTAATTACCTACATACCTGCATACCTACATAGCATACAAGCATATAAGCATACAAGCATACAAACATACAAGCATACAAACATGCATGCATACGTGCATCCATGCATGCATCCATCCATCCATCCATCCATCCGTCCATCCATCCGTCCATCCATAGATGCATCCATGAATCCATCCGTCCGTCCCTAGCTCCCTGCATCCATCCATCCATCCATCCATCCATCCATCCGTCGGTGTGCAATTGTTCTCTCTCTCTCTCTCTCTCCCTCCCCCTCCGTGTTAGTGTATGTATATGCTTGTATGGATGTATGTATGTAGGTATATATGTGTATATGTGGTCTTGCGCCGTAACTTGACCCCTATGTTTTCAACCGTCAGGCTCACCCCTAACTGCCGCATGTGTGTATATATATATGTATATATGCCCTCCATACGCAAGCATCATCATGTGGTAGATTCCCCCTAGAAGCACAGCATTCCCGCGAAGTGGGCCCGTGATCAGTCCGGGCTGGCCCATGGAGGGGTAGTTCAACTTCCTACTTCATAGACCACAGTATAGTAGATTATAGTATGTATTTTACAGTGTCGTGTTGTAATTATATTATAATGTGTGTTTACACTGTACGTTTGAGGATTTATGTTTTCCAGGTTGGGGGTTTTGTGCAGAGGTCTCTGTATAGCTTGTGGGTCCTTGACGAAGCTAGCTTGACAGGTCGCCGTTCCGAACAAGCCCCGCAGAAGCAATGCACGATGAACCAATCCAAACCTCTTGGACTCTGCGGTTGCTTGCTTACCCTTTGGCAGCCTCTCTACGCTCTGTAGGAATTCGACGTCCGACAGTATACCCTGAGTGTTGTGTTTCACTGGCACCTTTCCATGATCGTCCTTAGCTCAAACCCTGGACCCTGGGACGCTAAACTCCAAACCCTGACCGAACCGAAGCCCATCCGCTCGTCACTGGCAAAGGCTCGGTCCGGGGGTGTGCCGGTCTATCAGTGCCTTGTCGTGACCCGCATCATGCAGGGCAATGTAGGGGTAGGAATAGTTTGGGCTAGTATTGTTTTCACGTCCGTAAGTATGGTGTCACATGGTGTCACTCTTGCTCATCCCCCTTTTACAGGACTTGTTCGCCGTTGTGGTGAAGTCCATATTGTTTTGACCATGTCGATGGTTGCTATATTAGAAATTGCGATGTTAATGCCATCGGGGTGATACCTGTGACTTTCAGTGTCGTCTCCGCCACAATCTCAGGGCTTGAGCGGCACAAGAGTCAGGAGCAAGGGAGGAGGATTTGTTGCCACTCGAGGGTCGCCACTTTGAGTCGTATTGACAAGGACAGGTAGACGAGGCCACATCGAGTTGTGGAAGACGCGTTTCCTTTGTATGGGGTGCCTAGGCTCCGGTTGGTTGCACTTGGCAACATCGGCTCCTTTGAATCGCAAGACCAAACCCAGCAGGCTACATAGGCAAACACATGTGAAGCCTCCAGCTCCAGCCCACTTCACTGCGAGGTGCTGCAACAAGACCGGGTGCCACCGTGCTCCGGAACAAACCGAGAGCTTCTTCGGCACGCGTACTCATAACGACCTGCTCTTCAAGGTGGGCTCACATCTAAAACTCTTCCAGCGTGATGCTCAATCGGCTACATCCAGCTAAACCGCCCGATTCCCGAGCTCAGCCCGGACTGGAGGCATAGCGTCCGCCTCGGTGAGCTCCTTCGAATGCGGCGGCGCAGAGCAAAATGGCTGGAGCTGCACTTTCGGGTGTTTTCGCGGATGTCTTGGGGCTTGGTGCAGCGCGCAGGTCAACACCACTGCATGTGTTGTCGGTTCCTACGTTTTCGTACACGAATCTCGACAAGCGCCGACTTCACGGCGGGCTCCAGCAACGTTGCGGGCGCTTTCGAGATTCGTCTCCACTCTGTTTTGCTCCTGAGTTTGGCCGGTGGCTGCCGGTCTTGGGATTGGGTCTGCTGTGTCTGTTACGAAATTGAGGGCGAAAATCGCAAAGCATGAAAAGCAACTTCATGAGGATGCAAGAGGCAGGCAGGGTTTCTTGCATCTTGTCACAATGTCCCGAAGCTTGTTTTAAACCCGGTTTTTTTCCGAACACAGGCTCTTTCCAGGTAATTCTCACCATGTTGGAAAACTGGTGGGAGTTCGAAACCGACAGGACCCGGAAGAGGAAGCATTCCAAGGACAGTCCAAATCTCTGGTTGCTCTAGATACCCTATATAAACCGAACTTTGAACCTAAACCCTGGAACGGTAAATTCAACCCCAACGCCTCTACGGCATGTGTGAGCTCAAGCGGTGCAATGGAGCGCGAGCTGCTTCTTCGACGTCTTCGCAACGAAAACGTCCCTCGCACAAACTCTAGATGTTAATTCATGCCAGTTGTTTAACCACCGGACCAGATAATGCTGCATGTCTCGAGCAGGGAAACGTTCTGTGCTAAGCGTTTACGATCGGTCGAGGTTGGCGAGTGGGGTCTGCGAGCCACACTGGAACTATGCTTCAGGCCCCTCCACTGCCTTTGATGTCGTCATCATGACGAGTATCCAGCGATCTGTGTGTCATAAAGCAACACATAGTTTTTGTTCCGGGTGTATGTGGCTAGAAAGACGGCAGCTGCTGCTGAAGCAGCTGCTGCTGAAGCAGCTGCTGTGTCCAGTTCGCTGTGAAATTATAACTCGGCAAAGCTGATCGTCCTTACATGGGCACGTAGGGAGAGGGAGGGACGGAGAGAGAGAGAGAGAGCTCAACGCCCTCAACGCCCCAGGAAATGAAGGGGACCCTAGCGGCCGTGGGAATTAGTTCGACAACTCTAGGCGATGCAACTCAACTTCTGCAACGCAGCATGCACACTGTGTGAATGTTCCATTCCTGCACGCTCACGGAGAGTGCCACAATACACATCCGCCGAAATAAAGATGCTGCTAGTTCTGCCGTCAACATGTTTTTGTCTTCGGGTCGCTCTTCCGACAAGGTTGAGAACATGAGGTAACCCACTCAACGGCGATTTGCAGGAAATCACAGGTTCATCTGGAAAACCGATGTCAGTCGTTGAGCATGATCCATGTGAAAGTATGGCCTGCTGTGCAAATTTCCCACAGTACTGTTTCAAACGCGGCATTGACAGGCAAAGGGCTAAACACAATTCAAGACATCACTTCGTCTGACTGCACGCTGGATGTAAAATCAGTCCGATTTGGCTTGTGTCAAACGGTTTTCAATAGTTGCCTGTATGAAGATGGCACCCATTGCTTCCAAGTGCATCGCAGTGGATCCAACCCAAATCGTCCAAACTAAATCACTCGGTGAAGGTTGGGTCCTGCAACTGTGCCCTTTATGCCAGTGCCATT
Organism: Symbiodinium sp. clade A Y106; assembly: GCA_003297005.1. NCBI lineage: Eukaryota > Dinophyceae > Suessiales > Symbiodiniaceae > Symbiodinium > Symbiodinium sp. clade A. The sequence goes on from BGNK01004349.1 coordinate 29,494, forward strand.
GTGATGTTTAACATGGTCCAAGGATTTCGCCCGTTCCGACAAGACACTGCAGATGTGCAGTGGAGTGGCCGAGACTTTGAAATGAAACGCGTGACAAGTAGCGCTCCGAGCGAGTGCTGGCATCGAGCTCGACCGCAGGAAGCCGCGCGATTGAAATTTAGCGACAGATGCCTGGCATCGGGGTCTGACCGGTAAGCCGACAGAGCATCGGCACTTGCTGTCCAGCATCCCCACCGTCCAGGACTTGCGGTGCTAAACCTCGCCCGATCGACCTGCTGCGACGTGCCTTTTGTCGTCGCTGCCCAATTGGCAGCCGCTCACGAAGTTTGCTCGACCGGCCCGACGTCCCAGCTGACCCCGCACTGCAATCGTTTGTTGCAGATCGTCAATGTGCGTGCTGGGCGGCATGGCACAACCACTCTACCTGCAATGGCACGCTCGCCACAACTTGTCCCATCGCACTTAGTGACACTGCACTCCCGATCGGCCATCGCAGTCGCCGCCGCTGCTGACAGTCAATTTTCCCAAGATGCGACATGCCTGGCCACCGGTACGCCGTTGAGGTGTCTAGTCTGAATTGGGAGGATGTTGTTTCACCCCGTTTGAGCATTCGATGCGGAGATGCACTAAGGAATACATGGAGAGCACCGGATTTTTAAGTTCCTGCTAAGTTTTATGTGCCAAACAGCTCTCGGTGTGGTTGCTTTGCTCACGGCCTGCGATGTGAGCATCAACAGTCATGTTGAAAAAAACATGGCGGTTTCAGGGCCTTTCCTCGCGGGAATGCTTGCTCAAAATCAGCGGGGAGTGAGACGAGGCTGAAAACTGACCAGCTGTTGCAGCCATTGACCAGTTGTTGCAGCCACTCCGCAGTTGTTGCCGCTCTCACTTGATGCACCGGTGCACATTCTTGATGATCTCTTGCCGCACCGTGTGGGTTGGTGCCACTTGTGCCTCCAGATGGTGTTTGCCAAATCGAGCGTCTACATGGGGAATGGTTCGAGTGTTGTTGGGGATTCGTGGTCAGTAGAGAATTTAGAACAGGGCAATGGCTTCGAATGATGTACTGCACAAGTTTTACTGTACGAATCCTAGCTGTCTATGGGGTTTGTATGGCACCATGTGCTGTTTGTGCAGCGTCACCTTGCGGAAACGTGCTGTCAAACCATACAATGCACTACTGTCATGACATTTTGCATGCTTGCTTGTGCAGCATCGAAACGTATTGTCAAACCGTCCATTCCTGTGAGAGCATCTGGCATGCTTCTTTGTGCAGCGTCACCTTGCGGAAACGTAGCGTGCGGAATGCACCCGTGAAATAAGAATCAGTGGTCGTTTTGGCCTGGCTTTTTTCCTTGACCCTAAGGGCCAACATCCAGCCCCAAATCAAAGAACGCTACCCCGGTGCCGGGGCCTCGACGACTTCTACTTTAAAGGAATCCAACCGTGACCCTCCCTCTCCTTCTCTAGAGCCTTCCTTTTTTAAACACTCTAAAACTCCTCCGCTTCTAAAGCTCATCGAAAAGCCCAGCGACAGCTACTGGGTTGCAGGTGAAAGGCAAAGTGCACGCTTGGAAGCGTCCAACTACCCAGCAGCCTGCAGGGTTTGACGTTTGGCAGGGCGTTCAAACACAGCTTGGAGGGCATTTCACTGCCCAGTTCTTCGGCAGCTTCAAACATTGTTTGGAGGACATCCCAGTACCCAGCAGCTTGCCGAGTTCGCGCTCTGGTCCGAGTACCACCGAAGCTTGGAGGGAGCAGTCTGCAAAGCTTGCGTTTGGCAGGGCGTCTCAATCACTGCTTGGAGGGCATTTCACTACCCAGCGCCTTGCAAAGCTCTCTCCTTCTCTAGAGCTCTCTCCTTCTTCAGGGTTTCTCCCACTCTAAAGCCTCAGGACACCGTGGGGGGCCAGAAACAACCATCCTTCTTAGGGGACTAACGAGACCCGGCACCGGGGTAACACACCGCGATGGGCCATGGAAAACATCCGGTTTTTCCTTCCGCGTTTCCGGCCACACCACGTCTCAGGGCCCAAGGAAAACAGCGAGGCGCTAAGGATTTCAGACCCCGCCACCGGGCTGCTTTCCCGGGCCCTGGGGTTGAACGAACGAACGACCCGTAAAAATAAGATCGGGAGAAATTTGATTCTCCAATACAGGTTGATCCAGAACAGCCATTTTGGCTCGTGAAAATACTGTCTCAAAATCTGCAGTACCGATGGACTTACACGTAAGAGTTTCGCTGTTTCTTGCTCTGTGCCACACGTTTGCTCCATGCAGTTGCGGCCTTAGCCATGCATCCTGCGAGGCTTCAAGATGAATGCTGTGTATCCTGCTTGCTGTGCAGAAACGCTTCTAAATGGAGGTGGAATAGGACCTGGCCCTGGCCGTGAAATCACAGTTGGAGGTCGTATCCGAGCCGTGCGTTTCCCTGTGACATGGCGCGAAGGTTAATGCTCGAAAGGTTGAGGTTTGGGGGGTCGATTGCTTCCCGTTGGAATACTCCGTTGGCCTGTGCGCTCAAGGGTGTTACTGGTTCCGGTCGTGACTTCTTTGCCTCCGCCCTAACCGGTGCGTTCAAAGCGGTCTAGCAGTTTCAGGAATGGTTGGTTCGGCCTATCACCGATGCTTGCAGAGCATCCCGTATCCCAACTTGTTCCCAGTTCTTGGCATATTTTCAGATGCACAAGTTGAATGTCTTTGGGTTAACACCGTTCTAAGCAGACGCCGTGCATGCGGTAAGTCAGAAAAGTCAATGCAAATATAGACAAAACCTATAGGATGCAAGGGTCAACATAAGCGACGGGAAACCGACTAAAGTCGTGCATGTTGTGTGAATCACCAAGTAGTAGACGCCGTGGTTTAGGGGAGCCAATTAGAAAAACAACCACACCGTTTTTCGCCGGCAACGGTACTTTCGCGAACGCGCGCTATGGTCTGCTTCCCGTCGCGGTTCACCGAGCGGTGGGCACTATAATTGCCTTGGGCCGCCGCAGCTGGAGCCCGCGCGGTGCGCCGGCAGGACCACATGTGGAGGACGTGCTCAGGCCTGCCGACGCGGCCGCGCCTGCCCTAGCGCCCCGTTGGTATAGCTGTATCCCCGTGAACCGGCTGGCAGCTCGGAAAAAGGTGCGTTGAAAAAACATGACTCGGAGATACTCTGAGGATTTTGAGGACTGCAGGTTGCTCCAGTGCGTATATGTCGCTATATATCTGATGCCTCAAGGAGAAGATTTTGGCAGCGATGCTTTGCTTTGCCATGCGGTGGTTGCACGCCTGGGCCCTCCTGCCAACGGCTGTCATGATATGGCTCCTGTTGTCCTTACACGCCCGGGACCGCCCAACCTGGAACCGGAACGCCCGGAAACGGGCCGCCATGGGCCGCCACAACCTGGAACCTGCAATTCGGAACTATGGGCAGCAATCATGAGAATCGTAAAAACCCAGCCGATGGAAACGAACCGAGCAGGACCCTGTCTCTTCGGCTTTGGCTGCGGGACGGAACAAACCGTGCGAAGATCAAAGCCTCCGCGAGTTTAATTTTGTAAATAGAAAGAAGTGGCTGACCACTGTGGCATCGGGTCCAACCTTGGCAAAACACGGGTGATGGCCGCCAAAGAAGGCCCGCCGCCGCCCGGCATCGCCGAGCTGGGTGACGATGTTTGGCGCGGCGATAAGCCGTCGGCCCAGCGCGGGATCGTGGTGCTGGGCACTCCGGTCGGGCACGCCGACTTCGTCCAAGCCTGGGC
>BGNK01004349.1:38185-54615 GCA_003297005.1 Symbiodinium sp. clade A Y106
TACCCGCTGGCGGGTCCCCGCCGGCGGCCGGGGCGCGGGGTCGTCCATCGGTGTCGGCATGCTTTGGTTCAACTTCAAGGAAGAAGTAGTAATTTCACTGACGCCGCACCCGTGCTAGTGTTTGCGATGTGGCCACCCTCTTAAAACAAAGATACTACCAGTCGAAAACAACTCCGTGAAATACTAGTGGTCCGCGAAGCATGCATATACACATATATATATATATATGAATCTAGTTGAGGGATGGCTAGTAGAGCTGGATCCTTTTCGGGTGTAGGGGCCTTCAGGACACTGAGGCTTCAAAGGAGGCGTTGACTTTGATTCACAAGATCGAACCAGGAAATGACGAGATAAACTGCCACGACGATGCAAACCACTGAGTCCACAGTGGTCTTCCAGCTGGATGTATACAAACATATATATATATATATATATATAAGTGTTATGTATCAAGCAGAAAATTACATTCTACAGAAAAGATTTTTCGTACAAGCCCAAACTCGGACCCAGCAAATGCGCATGCGTCCAAATGCGGTTCACTGCATCGACATGCTCACCTCCGCAGTGACGTGTTGCTGATGAGTTGTCCACATCACACGCTATTGGCAAAACCACAGTAAATTTCCCAGCTGCAAAACAAGCTATACTCCCGGCTTCCAAAACTCGGTACAGAAGAATTCAGCTCGCCGAATGCCGGAGCAGGTGTGCCGAGCGCCTCACCAAAATCGATGACGTTTTGGAGGCCGGCGTGATTTGTCGAGAATCGTTTGTTTCGTTTTGGCTGTGATGCATGTCAGTGTAGTTTGGCATCGTTTTAATCGTGTCGAGGTTCTTCATGCGTGCCGAAAGCTTGGTTCCTGGGAGTTGGCGCTTAAATTTTGGAGCAGGCCGGCCAGCAGCTGTTCGCTCCAAAGTTTGACATGATGATTAGTTTGCTCGTTGTTCGCTAGCCAGGTTTCAGCGCGAGTTGCCTCATGCATCCACAGCGAATGCGCGTATCTCGGGTGCTTGCGTATTTGTGTCCGTCGCGTTTATCAGCATCATGCATGAGGTTTGCATCGCGGCATGTGGCGAAAATGAAGCTTGGAGCCATTCTGTGGTGGTTTTCGATGCTATGATGTCAACCGGCGTGGAGCCTGACATCAGTTCGTGCGGCTCCTAATGCAAGGGATTTCACCTTGTTAGTCGGGGTTCTGCCAAACGACCCTGATGCAGACATGCCTGTGGCAATGCTTCTGCGATCCACATGGCACGCAGGCACAATGCAATCGCGAATGTTTGCAGCAGGCGCTTGAATGATGTGCAAAGTTAAAACTGACACGGCCATATTATGTATGCATGGTTTTGCGCTTCCGGAAATGAGACTACCTTCTTGTGGCTGTTGTGTCAGGATACTGGAGGTTGGGTGGCATCACGCCATCCAAATCCTGAAGGATTTTTGACGTTGCGGCGCTTTCTCTTACACTTTGGATGCATGTGGAACGTTTGCCAGGAAGGCGAGTCTAACCTCTTGGACTTGGACTGTGTCAGTTTGAACACTTTGGCAGGCAACGCAAGGTAGTTTTATAATGCTCGCCAACATGGTGTTGTAGCTGCGGAGTGGCATACGACATGTCGGCAGGTATGCTGGATTGGAGTTTTTCAATCGCCTGTGTATCCCGAATGTGCTACCTTGGCCTGGTGCCGGATGCGGCTACTCGGTGCACGTGTATCAAAAAGAGTTTCCACAGCATCATGAACCGATGCATAGGTGTCCTGGACTTCTGCGACAGCTGCAGCTGCTCGCAGCAAGGGGTGGAGCCGGGCGACAACCATCGCCAGAGCTGGGGCTCAACATATCAAGGCCGGCACAATTACATGACCAGTTTTTGGAGTGCGGTGTATGTGGGCGGTAGTCATTTATCGAGGGCGATTCGACGATGTTCGAAGGCCACAACCAGTTCTGCTCCTTGCGCTGCTGCATCCGTTCCTGGATTTGTGCGTCATGGGCGCTGGGACCAATGCCTGCATATTTTCTATTGACTCCGCGTCGGTTCATGACAGCCGTTCTTCACAGCATCGTGCGGCAAGTAAGCGACAAGGAGGATGCTGTGCTGATTGCGGGCGAGATTTGTCGTACAGGCTGCGGCTGCCTGCTTTCATGTTGGGGTCAGGAGTGCAAAAAGGGTGTTTGCCATGCAGACTGCCATCACAAGACTACTTGATTGATTGGTTTCTGCACCAGGTGACGATGTGAGCGATGCCGTGCTGAATGGTGCCATAAGCGCGTGTCTTGGCCATGAAACATGTGAAAGCCATGTTCCAGCAGTATTGAGGATGACGACGGTGTCTCATATCTTTCACGGAAGTGGTACCCAGGATTCTTGAGGATAGTTTGTGATGTGACTTGGGGAGCATGAAACAGACACGCTCGGCATGCAGCATCATGCAGCTGGCGCGTGCTTCGGGGAATTTTTGTAGGCAGATTTAGTCTGCTTCGGCCAGATGTTCTCAAAGGCTTCATCTGTGATATCATCGAGGACTTCTCGAGAGTCTGGCACATGTTGTTAATCCCAGGTGTGCAATCCTGTTGGTGGCTCTTTCCACTCCACCTTTCATCGGCTAAGAGGCTTCGGACCGCACCTCCTAAAAGGATCACTCGGAAGAAAAGAAGGAGCGATCCATAGCCAGCTGCTTCAGTTGGCTGTGCGCAGCTTCAACTGCCTCGCAGGAGCAGAACTGAACCCTGCATGCATGCAACATGAAGCAAGATTTTCCACACTGAGAATGAATAGAGCGTGCATCTAGGCACACTCAGGTGTGCTGACGGGCGCCGCTGGAATGTGGCATTGGCCGTGGCTGCCCATTCAACTTCTCGACAACTTCAGCCCTCGCTCATAACCGTCAACACTGCAGCTTGGACCCGTTGCGATTCGATAGGGTAGCACCCAAAAGCAGGTTTGATAGTTTTTCTAGGTTCGTGTGCTGCAAGGACAAATTGAGATCTCACGAGTATGAGTGGAATCGGACCCTGTGGGCCGCGGACAGGTGCTGAGTTCTTGCTGCGGTTCTTCCGTGTGGGACGGTGCCGTCGGACGGGGGCGCAAACGTTCAACATCGCAGGGTTTAGTGCATGGGCGCGCATAGCCTGTTCAACCTTTGCAACGGTCCACACTGGTTTTATGGAACTAGAATGGTATGTTTGCACCCTTTGGCTGCCTTACCCGACGAAGCAAGACCTAGAAGTCTCCTGCAGCCCTGCATCCTTTGCACTCCTTTGCCGCAGTGACAATTTGTTAATAAACACTTTGCTGCCGGAGGATGGTTACACATGGCCCGATGTACGGCCACCCTTAGTACAAGTAGCTACTTAAGCCTTGTTCAGCAACGTTTCTTGTATTGCAAGGTCCAAGAGGTGGGGACTCATGAGATGTGAAAGGAACCCACAGGTGCGTTTCCGGACGGGCGCAAGGTAACCATGGCGGTTCACTGCTAGGACAATGTCCGAATCATCCGATGCAAAGGTTGGGATGTGTTCACGTACAGTGCGTGGATCTCAAGCTACACCGCGGCTGCTCTTTGGCAGGCGGCCCCCTCACGCATTTTGGTGTCATGCTGATTTTTTTTGCATGAGTAGACCTTCGAGTTTTGTGCTTGGGTTTATAGGTGACGACGTCCTTGGTAAGCGAGAAGAATGCCTAAATCTGCTGGCCACGGCTGCACACCAAAAAGCATCCATGCCTGCACCACCTTCCACAACAGCGCAAAACCCTTGAACTCTAAAAGGCCAAATGGATCCAGATGGCGACACTGAGCCCTAGTTGAACCCAAATCCCATACAATTCCGGAGCGAGCTGGCCGACTCTTTATTGGGTGGCCTTACCGAGAAAATCGAAACGTCCGAGCCCTTCTCACCAAAGCGAGCTAAATTGTTTCACGAACATACTAGGGTGGCAGTTTGGACTTTCGGTGCATGTTCCTGCTTGTTTTCATATTACTCCTGTACGAACCTCTTCCAGCGTTGTTCAGCGCATGTGGCAAGCTAGCCTACTTTCACCATGTTCTCATGCTCGCTTTCACAGATGAAGTGACATCGAAAGAGCACGAAAGACAACTTCTCATGGAGAGGGAGGCAGAACCTTTCTCCGAAATGCGACAGGCCGCACTTCGCACCTTGGCCCTGGCTCGCCATGCCGCTGTTGTCTCGGTCTCTCGTCGGACATGTAGGATGTTCCGTTTACGTAGGGCTTCGGTTTGACGTTTATTGCACCAGAGGTTGCAGAAGAATGTCGTAAGAGTTTGTGCACGAAATTGAAAGGTTGCCAGCCAGACAGCCGGGCTGTCGGCTTTTGGGTGTGCGCGGCAGTGGCTCGACTCTGACGGCTTTTCGACAGTCCCGAGTCCAGGGCTTGATTCGGGCTACTTTCACTCGAGCATGTTTGCAGCTTTATGAGGCTTGACAGGTTTAATTGCATTGTTTGGTTTCCTGGATTTGGTTTCAGGAGCTGTAACTAGGAGATTTGGTTGTTGGCTTCTGGTTGAGTTCGGGGTAGCAAGCATCTCCTTCCGCGATTGAAATTAGAGGATTCCTGGCCCTGGTCCTGTCATGAAGCGTGTGCCTGGCTGGCACGGCAGTCCGTCGCAGCTTCGAGCAGGTGGAGACGCATGCTTGGCCTTCTTGCGGCGAGCGGGATGCAGCCGGCTGCTAGCATGGCGCCAGAATGCGTGAACGCTGCTCTTCAAGGATGCTTCGATAGCCGGAGGCCGGAGGTGCAATGTCATGTTGGCTTTTTGTTTCCTTCTGCTATCTTCTGCTCCACACTAGGTGATACGTGCCGGGGCTGCTTCGGCTATGTATTCTTATTGTACACCCCACAGCAAGGTAGGTACAGAGACAAACCACGGGGTGCAAAGGCCACTCACCATGTGCGGTGGGAGGGTGCTGTTGGCCGAATTTTCGATGGCAGTACCTTAACTTTTTGCTGGCTGCCTGCCTGAGATTTTGTGTATCTGAGGTGGCCTGTGTCTCTAGACCTACTCAAAGTATCGCAGATGCTGCGCATCGACATCCATCAGACTGGCTTAGCTTGTTTGATCCGTACTTGCGGAAGCCCGGCAGTCAACAGAAAGTTTCCGTTTTTGCAGTCGACTGTGTTCCTGCTGCAACGCAGATATGATGGCGATGGGGGTGTCAGGTCGTTGAAAGGCCTCGTTTAGCTGTGCTTTTTTTGCTCTAGTTGGAAGGAGGTTGACATTTGCTGCGAAATCTTGTCTTGTAGTAGCTGTATTGTGGTGGGTTTTGGTAGCCTGTGCCTGCCATGCGAGTTGAAAGGGTCGTAGTCACAGCGAACGGTCCGGGTACATCTCGTAGCCAGGTTCGAATGATTCCCACAAGCTCAGTTCGCAGTCTCGAAGCAGTTCAGCCAAGGAGGTGCTCTGCTATGGGTTGCGGCGATGGACTTGCTGGATGCTTTGTGGCATGCCCATGCGTCCTTCTGTGTTGTTTACAGCCTATATGTATATATGTATATATATATATTCTAACAAGTATGTGTGTATGTATGTATATATATGTATATATTAGTTTAGAGATTTAAGTTACCTGAAGCCCCAAGTCAGGAGGCTGGCGGCCCATGGCCCCCAGCTGCCGGGGATCAGACCTGGAATGCGAAGTGCTGGGCGGAGGAGTCGGCTTCAACTCCGGAATCTGGGATCAGATTTTGGGTTGGTTTAGGGTTTAGGGTTTAGGGTTTCAGGGTTCATGATCAGGTTGAAAAGTTTACGGCCGTTACAGCTCTAGGTTTTGGGGTTTAAGTCTTGGTCTACGCAGAAAGGGCCCGGGGTTTGGTCACGTTTGGTCTAGGGCTCTTGGGGTTTTGAGGTTCGTTTGCGGTGTTTTTTTCAAGGATTGGCTTAGGGCTGTTGATGGGTATGCGACTGAAACTGTTGGTTGCGTAGTAGGTAGTGGGCAGTGAGGGCTTGCAGAGTACTCCAGTGCAATACAGCCCTTGAAAGGCCGCTGAGCAGTATACCCTTAGTGCCGAAATTACGCTGGCAGTTAGAAGAGTTAGCCGCAAGAAGAGCATCTGTCCCAAGCAACAGCATTTGCACCTCGTTCGAGTTCTGCTTCCATCGTGTTTCCTCAGGTGCAGCTACCAAGAGACTGGCCCATCCTTGCCGGAGGCCAACGATGAAGGAGCCCGCAAGGATGTAGGTGAGCACCGGTCGTTGGAGTTGGCACCGGGACGCATATGGAAGCGTCAGCCGAGGCTGTGGAAGCAATCGGTGGAGTCGTGTCGTGCTGGTAATTGCCTTTGCAAGAGGCAAGAAGCGTCAAAGGGGATTCTGGAGGTGAAGCAGAGAACGGAGCGGACGTGATTTTGTATTTCGGTAAGAAGCCTGCGGCACATTCGCAGTCGTGAGCCTGGCCACTGACATCACGAAGCTCCACATAGCCTTCAATAGCGTTCGGGAATGCAGCTCGGAGAGGTTGCAGAAGACGAGAGATCTTGATCAGGAACCTGTGGGTCCTTCACAAAACCAGTCTGTTTGTTTGTTTACTGAGCCTTTGGACTGGTCAAAGTGTACGACTTCACGAGTTCGTCAAGCGGAGCAGTTGCCGAAGGCCGAGGCTTCATGGCTATTGTATGCTCGGAACTCTCGCACATAGATCCAGAGGGCATGAACCGCATCGACTCTGGCAAGGCCTTCCGGCAGAATTAAAGGACCCTACCATCGACACTCGCCGTATCCGAGGCCTGCTGTGAGTCGGCGCGCAAAGCTTCGAATCAAGATGACGGAGCTCCAATGGCACAATCTGATGTGTCGCCTCTAAACTCTGGACTTTCAAAAAAATCTGTCGAGCCCATACTTCAGCTTTCGGCATCCTATGGACCAGATGGTGGGAGAAGTCGAGCCACTCGAAGGATTGGAAGCCTTGGCGACCCCAGCAGCTTCGAGCAAAGCATGAGCATCGCTTTTCCTTCGCTGCCCAACCCCTTCGATCAGATCCTCCACGATTCTACCCAAGCGCTGTGCAGAAGGAACTAGGCGACGGAGCCGTCGCCTTGCATCACTTGGCGAGCTTGCGCACCAAAAACCAGTGTATAGGGTGTGTGATTGTAGGTTCCTTGGGCATGCAGGCGGCAGCAGAAAAGACTCCGACCTCAACTCCCAGAGACCCCACAGATCAGAGGTGCCAGTCCGGCAATTTTCGTGCATCCTGATGCCCGTGCCTCATCATGGCCAGATTCTGGCCCACTTGTATCAGATGTATCAGTTCATGTCATGTGCATATGCGACAGACAGTTCAGCAGCGAGTAGAAGTAAGTGTCCGCCTTGCGACCTCTATACGGTTCGAGTCAGGGTGTGAGAAGCACGACCCTACGATCACAAGCATCCCATCCCTTGCGTTTCCGGGTTCTCATGACGGCGACCCAGCAAGCCTGCAGAAAGTAACAGCCATTGCCATATCGCCATTGTTTGCATGACTCCTAACTTGGATGCTTAGCCGCCACATCCCGCCCAGCCCTACTCCGGCTCGCGCCATGGAGGTCCCGGCAGATGCGGTTCGTTGCCTAGTTTGGGTGTTCCAAGATAGGACCCTTGCTGGTGCTGCTGGTGGTGGTTTCTTTCAGGCGTTTGTGCTTTCTGCGTCTGTATGTATGGTTGCCAAGCTAGGTTTTGCGCGCACGGTGATTGCAATGCTTCTAGGCAAGCTCTGCATGTTCGGACAGATTTCAACTTCCGGTGACTTCAGAAGCCCTTGCCATCATGCAATGTTCACGATCAGCATTGGGCCGAAATCTGTCAGTGCAGCTACTGTACTGGTTCCGTGTTTGTTCAATCTCTTCGATTCTCCATCTGTGGTTCACCGAGGTCTGAAGCAAGCGTTTTGTACGCAAACCGCGGGTCCCCGTCGTCGTCATTTCTCGTTTCTTTTTTTGTTTCAATGCTGCCTGTGCAGGTCGCCCCTCGGGCCGAGGTTCTGGCTCCTGGCAGGGCCGCGGCCCTCAACGTCCGTAAGATTTTTAGGGGGGGGAGGGGACGGGGGATAAGGTCTCAGCATGCTCTTGTTTTGGAGAGGGTTTGCGAAGGAATGGCGCTCCTTGATGCAGACCCCTCCGTGAAACTGGTTAGACCCCGTCAGTAGCACCGGACACTGAGACTGAAGCATAGCGCCAGGTGCCGAAGCCTAGTTGAAAATTCGCTCTCAGTGCAAGGTCCGTCTTGGCGCCGTGTTAGTTCTTCTCTTGGCGTCCCTTGGAAGCAGAAATTGGATGGCTCTGGAGGGTTGAGCTCAACAGTCAGGATCCCAGGTTTGATGTTGTACTGGAGCACGATGAATAAGAAATCAGGGTCAAGCCTTAGGTCAAAATCTGGCACTGGCAGGGACAAGTGGGAGTATCTTTTTTTCGGATCGCTGGGTCCTGTGTCGGAGTTGCATTGACAGGGCATCACAAGAGAAGAACGAGGATCATGCTGCCTGTGATCCATCATTTCCCGAACTCTTAAGTGCATTGCTCGTCTTGCTTTTGGTGGAGTGATGGTGGCTAAAAGATTGCAGCTGTGTCCGCAAGATCGGTTCGGGACATGATAAGTAATTAGAGTAAGGCAGTGCGAGACTCTTGATGATGGCACGCGAGAGAGAGAGAGAGAGCGAGAGAGAGAGAGAGAGAGCGAGAGAGAGAGAGAGAGAGAATGAGCTCATTATCCCTCATGCCATTCGTTGCCGAAGGTTGGCCTTCCAAGCACTGACATTTGTCAACTTGCAGCGGCCTCAGGTGAATCTTTTTGGGGCTGGTTTCGGGCTCCATGAACCGAATGCCAGGGGATGATTTCGGATGCCGTCGGGTTCTGGGCTCCAAGACTTTCTCGCAAGTACAGCTCTGCTGCAGACTGGCGTTCCGTATGATTCGTGCATCTATGGCGCATGTTTTGCACCCCTCTGCAGTGATGTTGCAGCTGCTCTTGCGAAGGGGTTTTTCATCATGCCCCGTTTTTGGGCTGCTCATCGCCAACTCTGAAACCTCAAGCTTCCCCGCGCCCTGAACCAGACGTGTTCTTTTTGTGGTAGTCTTAGTCTTGCAACACGTACATGGGCGCTTTCATGGGGTGCTGTCCGACGGCTGCGGCCAGCAATCGGGTGAGTGCGGAAAGCTTTCCGTCGGATGCGGTGATCTACGCGCGGGACGATCACGCCAGCACCTTTCAGCAGGTCAGACTAGCACGGGATCTGCATAAATTTGCGGGTGGTACACTTTGGCTGGAGTTTGTCTATGAGGACATCCTGGACGAGGTGAGGAAGGCTTTTGCTACCCAAAGCCTCGAGGACGATGCTGAAGCACTGGATGCTGTGCTCGCGTCCATTGAACACAACGGCTGGTCCGTCGAGTTTAACAAGTCCCTCGTGAATTTGCTGGTCGTTGCACGCAAACATGGCATGAAATTTCACGCTTTGGATGATCCCGAGTGGTCCAAAGATGCTTTCATCGCCAAGTACGGTAGCAATCTGGGTGGCATGCGCTACTTGGCCACTGCGGCTTTCAGAATTAAAATTGTGTCTCTTTTCCCCTTTCAAGCTCTCATCGGCTACGTGTTGTAATATGTCCAACATCAGCCAATGACAAGAAAACGAACACACACACACAAGCAAGCTTCAAGCATTTCCTCACACTCTTCGCCTAAAGCATTCATGCTGGAGCCAACAAGGCCAATCGAGCATCACATCTTGACGACCATGAGGGAGCTACCTCAAGATGGTGTGACAAGATTGTCAAGATGAGGCCGACTGCCTGAAGTTTCGGACGAGATAAGGTGTGACCCGTGCAGAAGACAGAGACCTCAATCATATGGGGGCCAGCACGTCCGTGGGCAGGGAGTTTTCAATTTCAGCCAATGCTATCTAAACCAAACAGGACTCACTATGTGAAGAAGAAAGCCGCCGTAAAATGCAGGTCCGAGCAGCCCGGGCCCATTGTCATTCTGGGTGGTGCAGAACACGGGCCACCCCTCGTTGAGTTCATGAAAGCACGAATGAAAGCTGAAGTGCGCTTCATGTGGCTTGGCCTGCCAAAGGTTTCCTTACTGCTTTGTTGGGGTGGCGGCCTCTACTATCGAAGCAATTCAATCTCCAAAAGACTTCTTTCGGCTGCATTGGCATACTGGCCCGATGTTCATGCACAGGTACACTGATTTTGAAGAATCGCATTGAAAGGGGCGCAGACAGAGGGAACTACCTTTGGAAGGGAGCCTTGGATGCATTATCCATGTTCTCCTTAGGTTCTAAGCTCCGAGCCTGAAACTTGTAGTTCTTCAGACTGGCAGAGGATCTGGGATGCAGGGTTTCAATTTTAGTAAACGTTATAGATCAGAGCTTTACCGCGAAAGCCCAAAATGAACAGATGGATAGATATGTAGAAAGTTTGCATGCGCACATACATGCATGCGTGCATGCATGCTCGGCAGTCAACGCTTGTACCATGAAGTCCAAGAGCTCAATTCCCAAGCCCTTCGAAGCTAAATGCTCGATGTTTCAGTGCCAAGGACAGTTTCGAAGGTCATAGCCGTAAGAAGAATCCACATTGACATCTTAATGGCTCTACTTGACAGGCAGGCTAGTATTGGTCAGCCCTCACTTGTGGTCTTTGCTTGCTTCCGATTCTTGGATGTCTAGAGCTTCAGCTTGAAGCTTCACGGTTGGTTCCATTCTGACGGTGAGGAGTTTCGGACCAACCTGCTGGTGCTATGATCTGCCTGTCCTCGTCACCTGATGTTCGGGCAGGGCATGGGCACCAGATTTTGTAGATTTCCCTCACCTTGCAGTTGGGTTGGACTGCTTTCCAGTGTGGTCTGGCCATGGTTTGCTCGATGCCGGTGAACAACGCTGGCTGACGCGAGCACCGCCTTTTCCGCAGACTTTGCTGATGCAAAGATTGTAGGAGTAAGGCTACATCCCTCCTTGGACAGAACGTTTCGTCCAAGCACTCAGAGTCTTGATAGAAGCGCCAATACCATCCGCATTGTGAAACCAGTTGCACTAAGTCCGGTACTAGAGAGTAGCATCAGCACAACTTCAGCCCATAGCAGCTTGCGGTCCATGCATTTTTTAAAGGCTGCGAGCACATCGGTCATCGTGCAGAGCTTTCGTTATGTTTCAGCTTCACTCGCCCATGACCATGCGATGCCCCATCCCATAGCAGGTGTGGGACAAATATGCACGGTCAAGGCCGTCCAGGGTCTCATAGGCAACAGCAAGCACCCCATGGCCGTTAGATTTGCAGGTCGGCCTGCTGGCCAGAGCAGTGTTAGAATGCTTCGGGTTCGGAGAGCTCTAGTAGTTTACTAAGTAAGTCTAGGTTTGAGTATGCCCACGGGCATAGGTCGAGCTTTCGGGTATAATTGGAGTCCTGTGCTTCGCTTTCGGAGACGAGCCATGGCTGCAAAAATGAGGTTTATGAAGCGGCGCCGTCTGCATCATTATTTCGGTTTCGCACATCATGCAGCCGTCAACGAGAGTAGTAACAGTAAATGCCTAGAGTGGTATGCATGCATGCATTCATGCATGCATGGATGGATGGATGTTTTTTGGATGTGTAGAAACAGATTGTTTCTTTCAATGCTGATGATGGATGTTGGTATCTTCGTTCCCCTTTTTTGGTTCATGTATGTTATATGTATATATACACACATGCACGAAGCTGTTTATATTCCGCCTCAAACTACAACACAGGCAAATGTAAGAACTGTATTTTCCATGAGCTATGTATGCTACCGATTCCCCTCATTTGTTCCTTGTATGTCCCACTTGGTATGGTTACCGAACGAGGGCGCGCTCGCATGGGCCCTAGATCCGCAACTCCTGTTGAAACAATCAGCTCTGCTAAACAGACTGGGATTCTTTTCAAGGACTTCCCTCCAGCAACAATCCACTGACTCTCTGAGCCCTTTCAAGGAAATCCTTCTCCGCAACATACAAGAAGGAAGTATGGGAGCCGTTGGCAAAAGAGGAGACCAGGGTCACGAAGAAGAACGATCGGCTACACTCCCAACCAATCCGAAACCGAAGAACGCTTTCCCAGTTTCCAACCCCGACCTCGTGGCGACCTGGTGGCTATGCAAGGTGCGCCCACTGTAAGCTTCTGTGGCCCCTTTGGATTTTGCAGGGTCAGGCCCAGGTGGGAATGCTGCCTTAATCTCTAATCCTATAACATCTCCACGCGAAATTCGCAAGCCCTAAACCATGCTTTCAATCCTGCGACCTCTTCGAGCCAGGACTTTCAGAAGCCACGTTTGCTGCATGGTTTGCGGGCTCAAAGAAACCAATGAATTAGGCTTAAACTCGCCGGAATTCGGAGCCGAGCCGAGCCTCCCCTGGAGTTGTCCGAGTGCCAATCCAAACCCCATAAACGCCATAAACCCTGCACCCAGGCTAGGGTATTGGCTTGTCAACATCATCTTGCATATTATGTGGTGCGTTGAAGTAATACATTAAGCATCATATTGTATGCATCTTAGCTTCATGTATGTGGTTCTGTCGAGTCTCGCAAAGCCTTTCGGACGAACAATGTGTAGGTAGGTATACACTGTGAATGTAAGGCGGCAAGTGGGGCAAGATTGGTGCTGGTCCGCCGAAGTATCATCTTCCAACAGGCCGGCAGGGTAAAGGGCAAGGCGGTTCCGGGTTTTCCAGCCGTGCTATTACTGCAAGTTGTTCTGCCCCCAATGCCAAACAAGTAAGTTACAGTGCGTCAGGTACGCGTATGTATGCATGCATATGTGCCTGCCTGCCTGCCTTCGTACCTGCCTGCCACCTACCTCCCTACCTTCTACAAGTACCTGCGCACCCGGATGTTAGCTCGCTCCTTGGGGCAGGCTTCAGCTTCGAGGTATTGTGCAATTTCACAAAGGTCAGGTTTAGCGGTTTAGCGGTCGTGTGTCAGAGACCTGGGGACAACAGTTTCTTCTGATCCGGCAACACCTCCTTGATGACATACATGATGTCCGTGATGGCCTATATCCTGCACGGTGGTGCTGTCATGCTCCACATTGCCGTGACGGGCCAGAGAAATCGCAGAGACGTAAAGCATTGAATTCGGTTGATACTAATACGATACTAAGAAGCATTGCACAGGTGGTCCTAACATCACCAAGACCGAGGACATCCTCGCAATCCGGATGTAGCTGCCCGAGCTTGGCCAGTTTGTCTCCATCAATGTTCAGGGTGCAGGTGCAAGAGCCTGTGGATCCGAAGTGATGGGATCCGGGGTTGTTGAGAGTCGGGTGTAAATCCGTCCTCTCATTATGCAAAATGATATAGCAACAGTTGCACGAAGCTCTTGCACTGGGCCGTCCATCCGCTTGAATCCGCCTGAACTGCGACATACATGGTAGGCAGTTTGCTGTGAACTTGAGAGCACGTACTCCAGCCTCCTTAAGCCCGACCACAGGCTTTCCAAATCTCACAGCCAACCCAGTAGCCAAACTCAACAGCGGCAACAAACAATAGAGTTCTGCCAGGGGTAGGCAGGTAGACCGATACGTATGTATCGATGTATCTGTTTGCATGTATATGTACATGTATTTGTACAGGTACATGTACCTGCACACATATACATACATATATATATATATATGTATGGTATATATATATATATATATATATATATATATATATATATAGAGAGAGAGAGAGTGCGTCGGAATACAGGCCTGTGTTTTTCATACTAAACTGCGTATTTTCTCACTTTTTATAGTATTTCACTTAGTTATTTGTATTGGGGTAGAAAAACACAGGCCATTATTATATAGAACAAATATTTGCTATTCACATACAACAAACTGACGTCGGGGCAGTNGGCCATTATTATATAGAACAAATATTTGCTATTCACATACAACAAACTGACGTCGGGGCAGTGTCACTCTGAGCGCTTGACCTTAGTGGATAACGTTGAGTGTTGTGTGTTCTCTTTGCTTTGCTTTAGCATACGACAGCGAGCATAGGCAATGTGCAAGTCAACTGGCTGGATGCTCCTTCTCACTACCTCTTGGATCTCTCTACATCCCTCTGTTTTCTTTTCTCATGATTTCTTCTTCTGCAACGGACTTTGGAAATAGGCGGTTTGAGATTTTGAGATCATGTCCGCAAGGAACAGGACGCATCCGCAATNTGTTTTCTTTTCTCATGATTTCTTCTTCTGCAACGGACTTTGGAAATAGGCGGTTTGAGATTTTGAGATCATGTCCGCAAGGAACAGGACGCATCCGCAATAGTGGTACGTCTTGTGGATTTGGAGGAGGAGGAGGAGTGGGTGAGAGGAATGAAAAGGAAGAAGGACAAAGAAAGAGATTTGCAGAAAGAAGAGGGGAAATGACACACAGCGTGACATGAGGCCGAGGCCGTGGAGGCAAGAGGGTCTCTTGGCTTTCTCCTCTCAGGTCCATATCAGGTCTTTCTTGCTGAGAAGAGGGAAACCCTCAAATGTAAAAGAAGGATGGAACGAGAACGGAGAAGAGGGCTCCCCTACTCTCGCTCTCTCTTCTGTTTTCCAGAGGAGATGGAGACTTGCGAAGAGGCCAAGGAGTTCCTGTGACAGGAGCTCTCTTCTCATACCAAGAGTAACCTGCAGGGACTTGGACATCTTGTTTTGTCTTAGAGCATGGCGTAGAGGACTATCTGTTCTTTCTAAAGGCTAGGGGGAGGACCAGACTTGCTTGTTTGAAAGTTGCGGGGAGCTCCACCCCTTCTTCTTGAGGGTATGCTCTCTTCCATTTTTTGAACAGGTAGAGGAGATAGTCAGGATCTATTTTCCTTACCTAGAGAGAAAGGACGTCTGTTCTTGCCGACTGAGGGGTAGACGGAGCTCTCTTTCTTTCTCGTGAAGTTGGAGAGGCCTGTCTGCTCTGTGGAGATGGAGCACTCTCTTCTTTCTCATCTGGAGGAGCTCTGTCCTCTNCTCGTGAAGTTGGAGAGGCCTGTCTGCTCTGTGGAGATGGAGCACTCTCTTCTTTCTCATCTGGAGGAGCTCTGTCCTCTCGTGCTAGGAGTGGGAGCCCTTCATTCCTCTTCAGAGAAGGTGAAGACTTGCCAAGAGGTTAAGGAGGTCTCTTTTAGAAAAATTTTCTCTAGCCAAGAGTAACTTGGAGAGCGCTTTTTTATTGTTGCAGAGGACGAGGTAGAGGGCTGCTCATTTCTTGTTGAAGGCTGAGGGAGGACCAGACTCTTCTGTTGAAGGTAAAGGGGGCTCTGTCCTCATTTCTTAAGAGTTATCTCTCTTCTATCTCCTGAAGATGAAAAGAGACGACAATGAGCTATTCTCTCTCTTATTTTCGACCAAGAGGCAGCAGGAGCTCTCTTCGTTCTCGTGATGTTGGAAGGGGCTCTCTGCTTCTTTGAGATGCTGTGGTAGAGGACCTGCCAGGGGACCTCTCCCGTAATCATATGGGGAAAAGAAGCTCATGCCTTGCCGATGACGATGCAGAGGGGCTCTCCTCTTTCTGGTTTGTCTTGTTGAGACTACAGGAGCTTTACTAGGAGCGAGCTCCCTTCAATTCTTTTCAGAGGAGATGGAGACTTACGAAGAGGCCAAGGAGTTCTGTGACAGGAGCTCTCTTTTCATNTTCTTTTCAGAGGAGATGGAGACTTACGAAGAGGCCAAGGAGTTCTGTGACAGGAGCTCTCTTTTCATACCAAGAGTAACCTGCAGGGACATGGACATCTTGTCTTGTCTTAGAGCATGGCGTAGAGGACTATTTGTTCTTTCTAAAGGCCAGGGGGGGGGACCAGACTTGCTTGTTTGAAGGTTGCGGGGAGCTCCACCCCTTCTTCTTGAGGGTATGCTCTCTTCCATCTTTTGAACAGGTAGAGGAGATAGTCAGGATCTATTTTCCTTACCTAGAGAGAAAGGACGTCTGTTCTTGCCGACTGAGGGGTAAACGGGGCTCTCTTTCTTTCTCGTGAAGTTGGAGAGGCCTGTCTGCTCTGTGGAGAAGGAGCACTCTCTTCTTTCTCATGAACTTGGAGGAAGCTCTCTTCTTCTTTTTGTAGGCTGGAGGAGCTNCTCTCTTTCTTTCTCGTGAAGTTGGAGAGGCCTGTCTGCTCTGTGGAGAAGGAGCACTCTCTTCTTTCTCATGAACTTGGAGGAAGCTCTCTTCTTCTTTTTGTAGGCTGGAGGAGCTCTGTCCTCTCGTGCTAGGTGTGGAAGCCCTTCATTCCTCTTCGGAGAAAGTGAAGACTTGCCAAGAGGTAAAGGAAGTCTCTTCTAGAAAAATCTTCACTAACCAAGAGTAACTTGGAGAACGCTCTTTTCTTCTTGCAGAGGACGAGGTAACGGACTGCTCATTTCTTGTTGAAGGCTGGGGGGAGGACCAGACTCTTTTGTTGAAGGTAAAGGGAGCGCTGTCCTCACTTCTTGAGAGTTATTTCTCTTCTATCTCTTGAAGAGGAAGAG
>BGNK01004350.1:9112-32064 GCA_003297005.1 Symbiodinium sp. clade A Y106
CCTCGATTCCGCTCTCTCCCCGCTGGTTTCCGCTCTCTCGTTTGGGAAACGGATTTTGGCGTCATAAATGTTTATTTACCAAAGAGCAAAAATTATGCAACATTTGGTTTTGTAGGTAACCGAAGCGAGTCGGAGCGCTGAGCACAAGCGTACCGGTTGAATAGCTGATCCAGCGAGCCGTACAAGCATGATCAACCATGAGCAGCAATCATAGCCATCTTCCTGTATTTTCTTGCGTGATGCTGCGTAGACCGAGAGCCATAGTTGTGCCTTATTGCCTTATGCTTCGGGCTAGTCTCGTTGCTGCATTGCTCACGTCTCCTGGCACTTGCGGCACATCAGGCGAACCATGATGCCGACGGTTCCAGTGACAGTGAAGTGCTGGAGCTGGTCGAGCCAAGCTCCAAGATGCTTTGTACCACCGCTACCCTGAGCTGCAAACGGTAATGACAGCCCTCGAGGAAACTGTGGTAAGCTGAGCCCTGGGCTCCCGGCAATTCTAGTGTGATTTCCTGACTCAAGAGCCGACATATAGCCACATCGAGGATGTCTCATGCTGTCCGAACTGCCCACGCCCGGGTGAACATCCGAATCATTCCAATTCATGCTCTCACATTCTTGTATCTTCTTCATGCTGTTGACATGTTCTCGGCGCCAATGCATGTTTTGTTTGCGCTGGAGTCTGATGGAGTTTGTTGAGCTGATTGATCAGTGACAACCAAAGCCGGCCTTCTGGCCGCAGAAAATGTCGAAAGGGCTGGCTGACTTCTTGGTTGAGTGCTGAAGAAAAGCCGCAGAGCGCACCGTGTTAGGACGGTGCGGAATCGTGCGACTACATGGAGCCATGAGGCCCACCGATGCCAAACTGCGAGCTTACTTCTTAAGTCTCGCATCCCGACCGTCCGATGGTGCACTCTAGGTTGCACTGCGATGCCCGGTTGCACATGTAGTGCTAGCAATTATCGCGTTCGCCGCGATGGAGACACTGAGCCCAGCCAGGCTCACAAGAGCATCATGGAGAAGCTTGGCATCCAGCTTAACGAAGGCCACCTGTGCATTTTCCTCAGCCGTTTCACGAAGGGCGCTCTGGGTCAACCTGAGTCAACTTTCATTGCTCAGCTACTTTATGTGGCGAGGTGCGGAGACAGACTGGACTCATTTCATGGCCCGTGAGGTTCTAAGACGACTGAGCAGCATCTCTGGAGGTGATGATGTTTCCTCTCCACGAGCGGCTTTTCAAGTGCGACGCTGGGGGCTCAGCCAGAAAGTTTTGTTCGCTGTACTGTATTGTATTCTAGCCTGCCAGCGATACTTTGCCTGCCCTATGCCGTTCCTGTCCATCGAGGTTCGTCTTGCAGACGTTTGTTTTGTTCCAAACTCTGAATGTGCAGAGGCCCGTTGCAGTCTTAGGCTCAAGCGTCCTCGGGTTTTGATCGTGGACATTTCGCAGCCTTCCTCGGAGCCATGTCTCGCCCGGACCCGGCAAAGTCCGATTTCGATGCTTGGCACTTCAGTTGGACTTGCAGATGCTAGCAACTGCTAGTGTGGGAAAGGCGCATGTGTTCTTCAGGCATGGGATTGGGTTCCGGTGCAGTCATGTCATGGGCCAGATCAGCATGCGGTTGTTGCATGTCGCAGAAAGCCTGATTTTATGTCAATCAGGCTTCAGGCCGAAAGTAGTCTCGAAGCTGCGTTTTGTTCAACGTCTGAGACCCTGCATCGTAGCTTCGTCCTAGCCAGGCGGGAGGCAAAAGAAATCAGGGCAGTCATATCGCAATATATCGCAACACGTTCTACAAAGCGATTAGATCGAGGTGGCTTTCGTTGCATGGATGATGTTTCAGCAAAAGCATCTAGTGGGAGTGCACCTCTGTAGGTTTGAGACCCCAGCGCTAGTTATGTCCCCCACTGCATGTGTGCCGGTCGCCGCAAAGCCAAGGCCAAGATGGGCATGGAGAAGACCAACTTCATGGTGATCTTTCCTGTCATGCAGGTTGTCTTCTCACTTCCCGGGATCATCGGGGCTGTCGTTGCGATGAGGCAGAGCCCCTTCGTGCAGGTGCCCTGCCTTGCATCACCTGGAAGTGTGCCGCTGTCCATGGAAGCGCAAACTCACGACATGTGTTTCGTGACGAGGGCCGGGTTGAGAGCATTGCGGCCATGAGCGCGGGCCCTTTGTACCTTTCAGTGTTCGTCATGAGCCTCGTCGCCCTTTGGTGTTTGGAGTAGTTTGGAGCCATGTCTGACAGCAGCAGCCGACATCGCTGTTCCGGTGAGCACTATCTCAAGAAATGTTTAACCCCCTCGCGAGCACAGCAGGTAAGCAGGATTCTGGGAGTAAAGTCGGGTGACATAACCTACCGTCCCAAGACCTCGCTTGCATGGACCCTTTCGGACACATTCTCATTCTCCGAGCGCTCCGCAACCAAGGAGGTTTACACTTGCGCTGATTCAAGCAAGCCTTGGCAATGCCCGACGAGACAGTGGCATAAACGTGCCGGACCCTAGCAACGTATGCAGCGTCAGAGAGCTCCTTTTGGTGAACATGCGTCCTGAATGTGAAAAATCATGTGGGGTTTGGGAAAGGGTCCGGCTGTATCTGCTCGACAAGGGGTGGAAACATGGTCCCGCCTCGCCGCGTCCACCCCGCCCATGGTCTTCCGACCCCCCTCCCCCCGGTACCCCCAGGGCCAAGCCAGGCCTCTCATCCGAGTAAACAGCCGCAGGGATGGTGCTCGTCTGCATCATATTTCTCGTAACTGTCGACTCCCGCGCAATCTTCGCAACTTTGTGGCCGCCCCCCTCCCCTCCCCCTCCGCCTCCCCCTCACAGATTAGAATGATGGCGATGATGTTGAGGACATTGATGCTGATGTGCGTCTTGCATGCTGGTATTCCCAGTGTGGCTGTTGGTGGTACCTCTGCTCTTATGTCGCTCTGGGCTTCGGCACCGCTTGTTCATTGCTTTAGTTGAAAATCGCGCTTGGCTTGTGATGTCCTTGCGAAAATTGTATCGACCGTTGTCATTCCACGCCAAGTTTCGGTTGGGTTTGTTAAAAGTAAGCTTGGGCACGTGTTTGAATGAATTTCATTCGGGACTCTTGAGCAAGGGACCGAAGGAGAGTGCGGATGGGGATCATGATCACAATCTTCGTCATCATCATCATCATCACCACAATGAAGTCATCACTATCATTGGCTTTGGAGTTCAGGGCAGGTCGGAGCTCAGTGGTACTGTATCATATCCTAAGGCCCAGACCCTTAGCAACAAGAAACCCAACCAGCAATAGTAATGGAAGGTGGTGCCGCCAACCACAACCACAAGGGGAAGGGGCACGGGGGAACCCACAGCACAGGGAACCGCAGGAGTACCATGGGGTTGGGGGGGAGGGGGGCCTAGCAGCGCTGCACCATACAATTGCAATGCTGGAATCGCCGGTTGATTGGAGCCTGCTCCAGTCCCTTTTTTATTCCGAACGGGGGTTCGCAAGGCTTTCGAGTGTAGCCATGAGTGCTCGGTTCGAGCGATTGCTTCGGATGCATTCATATGCCGAGTCCTGCCAAGTGCCATTCCCTGTGCGTTCAGCCCTCATGCAAGCTTAAGCTTCGCAACCTGAAGGAAAACCAACCTTCTGCAGGACCAGCATGCCTACAAGGTGGTTGGCGGAACCGCTGATGGAGCACTGGTCGGGGCCATAAGAGCGTGCAGGGTAAGATCCAGTACGATTGCTTGGAAATCGACCATCTCTTCAGTGATAATGCGCGGACTATCAGGTCCTCATGGATGAATCAGAACCGTTCGGGCGTTTCAACCGTGCTCAGCGTGGAGTCCAGAATCACCTGGAGCAGGCAGGCTGCGCAGGATTATGCGTACAAAAACCCCAAAGTTGTAGCATATTCATCATTCCGACCCGTTCTCTTCTCTCCTCACTTCGCGACTGCCACATGGGCCTCGGAGGTCTTCCCCATGGTCTTGGAGTTCGTTCTGTCTGGTTATGTTTTCCCTTGGACAACGGCGGCTCTGGCTTCTGGCTGGGCCATCCTCCGCTGCTGCTAGGAAGCAGAGCCCACATCCACGCCCCGCCGGGTGTTTTCAATAGGGCCAGGCAGGCCAGGATGAGGTGCAGGGCAGTTTGGTGGCATCAAGCAGCACAGCAGATAATGATAATGTACAGAAGCGCAAACCGGGGTTTCATTGGGGGTCGGAAAGTATAACGTTTGATCCCGACCTCATTTGCAGGCTGGGGTGCTTTGTCGTACGCCAACGATCGCATGGCCCGCATCAAGGCATGCACTGCCCGCTGAACCAGCTGTCTGTCACCATGTGAAAAACGCCATGAGAGCAAGCTAGGCAGCTACTGCCTGTGGCCCCAAAAGTCTTGGCAAGGGCAACCTCCCTTCCAATCTCTTCTTGGGCTCGATGGCGGGCATCGTCGTCACAATTGGAGTCTTCGCCAGCTTGAAGTGAGAGTGCACTTGCCCACGACAGGAGTAGAAATGTGTCGCTCACTTGTTGGTTTAATTTGATGTAATCGGCCTGCATCTGTTCTCCAGAGCACACAGTTAGTACGTTTGAACCTCGCATGGCCAGCGAACCATTAAGTAGGCCCTCAGCTACTGCAGCGGACGATCACGTATCGGAGTTTGTAGGTAATTAGTCCATGATGTATTCAGGATGCAGACTTGTAGTTGTGTCGAGGCGTTTTGGAGACGATAAAGGCGCGGACACTCGCAGAAGAAAATGGAAGCACTGCTCGAATCGCCGTGTCTGGATATTCAGAGATGTGTATCGGAGGTTTTCGGATCTGGGTGGACAGAGTTCATGCACCGATCTCTTCGGCCACCTGAGCTTCGATACGGACTTGTCTCCCCTCACAGCAGAATCATACCTCTCCGTTGCTAGAATTGTTCTCCCTGTGTCTGCAGCAGGGACACAAACAAGTAAAGGGTGAGATGGAGGTGGCAGTTTGGGCAATGCCACTCCAAACTACACTCGTGGCGGTGCCAGGTGGGAGTGCCGTGGTGTGAGCGCCCCAGATTTTAAGTTGCGTTTTCCACCTGAGCGGCCGCTTTGATAGGGCGGCCAGGATGTGTGCAGACAGAGCTGGCTAAGACATCTTACTTGCAGCGGCTGGCGGGCATCGAGTAATGCAGCCCTGGAAGAGCACTCGGCCAGCCGTGTAGGCTGATTCGCGACGGACAGCTTGTGCTCCTTTCAAATTCTATCCATGTAATTTATCCATGGCTTGCAAAGTCCTCTCGCGGAGTTCGTCCGGACTCATTGGCTGAATCTGGCAACCACTGCGTATGCAGGGGACGAGGGCAGCCGTGATGAGTGTGGCTTCAAAGCCGCGCAGCTTAAAGCCAGAAGCACCAAAGGCGGTTTCCTGCGATGGTGATCAGAAAAGGCTCACATTTCCCTATTTTTGGAGGAACTTTCGTCTTGCATGTTCCGTAGCGGAACTTTGCGTCACTAGAAGGTTAGGTGCGCTTGCACCCGCTTGTTAAAATCGCCTGCCACTGTACCCGATGTACCCCCTTCCTGGTCACGTGGTGCTGTAGAGATAGATCTGCCGGTACTTACTTGCATTCGAGCAACTGGGAAGGCTTGTCGGTACATCTGAATACACACGCTCGAGTCTGAAGGTTCAAATCACCTACATACAGCTACATTGTACGCACATCGTGTGCATCACGGAAGGCATGGTACCGAACCTGTTCCTGACTCGGGCGGCCACACTCGTCCTGGATGATTCGGTTGGCACCCCCAGTCCTTGGTCGAGACGAAGAAGATGGATCTTGTGAATCACACTATACCCAAAATTCTATAGCTGCGGTCAGGCCATGAAACGTTTTACACAGATCCACTGGACTTGACTGACTATCTCACTTCAAGATGCTAGCTGCTAGGCTTTAAGTGCGCCAAGGCCCAAGGCCCCCCCCCCCCAAAGCCCTCGCTGAGCCTTGCTCCGCTGTGCGTGGGCCGTCGTGGGCCGTCGCGGGCAGTGCATGTGGAGAGCGAGAGCCAAGGGCGTCAAGAAGGCCAGGAGATGGCATGGCATCCCCGGTGTCTGTTCGTTGCCGAACAGGGGTGCTTTGGAAGTGCCTGTCTGCGGCGGCAACACAGCAGGTCGTGGTGGCAGATGGCTGTTAAGCATGGATACCTCGAGCCTGAGCTGCAGCCCACTTTAGAAAGGACGAGTAGTGAGTGACGGGACTCGAAGGGAATCAAAAGCCCAGGGCCGGCCCGGCTTCGCCCCCCGGTGCGGGTGGTGGCGGAGCACTCCTTGAGGCGAAAGTCTTCGGACTGCGACTGCGAGGTTTTGGGGGTCTTCGCTCTGCTCCCTGCGGAGGCGGAGCCCGCCGCCGAGGCACCGCACGTGGTGGTCGCCGTGCGACTGCGGCCGCTGAGCAACAGCGACGTGTCACGGGCCCGGTCCGGCCACTGCGCTGCTCCGACGCGGTCCCCCTTCAGCCGGAGGCCCTCAGCTGATGTGCGCGCCACCGCCAGCAGCCTTGCCTGCGGCTTAATACAGTCAAAGCCTGTAAATATGACTGTAAATATGATTCTATGATGGATGGCCTGCCCGCACCATGGCTCGTTGGGAAACGGGAAATCCCGCCGAGGTGATTCCTTACAAGGGCCAGGCTTGCCTGCAAGGGCGAAGCTCTGGATGTGCGTTTCCTTCGCGACTAGCATCGGTGTGCGCCCCGCATCTGGAAGAGTCGACCCGAATCGGCAGCCAGGAACACCGCTACCACTTTGACCACGTCTTCGATGAGGATACAACTCAAGCCAAAGACTCAGAATCAATCGGGTAGTTGGCCGCTTAGCATCCTAAATCAAGCTGGTGTACTGTTTCATGCCTCAACATTTTGCGGGGCGGTTCGCCGGTCGCGGTTTTCCACGATTCAATCGGCTCCTGGCCCCTCGGTTCCGGTTTGTGGTTCGGTTTGCGACTGCCTTGAACGGGATGTGGCTCCAAGAAAGGCAACTGAAGCAAGTGGGCGCACCACCTTTTTGCGGCTGGGTGATCACTTGGCGTTCCATCATGCGGGGCAAGGGGCATGGCATTGCGGGGACAAGCTGGCTGTCGGAAGTTTGCATGAAGTTAGATCACGGTAGCAGCAAGGGAATTCGATTTCCGATTCCGAAGATTCCTGAGAAGCAAGGGTCTCGAGAGGGATTGCCGAAAAGCATGGCAAGGAAGCGGTGTTCCTGACTCTCGGCCAGCCGCAGCTCGCAAAG
Source organism: Symbiodinium sp. clade A Y106 (assembly GCA_003297005.1). Classification (NCBI taxonomy): domain Eukaryota; class Dinophyceae; order Suessiales; family Symbiodiniaceae; genus Symbiodinium; species Symbiodinium sp. clade A. The sequence continues at coordinate 16,361 of BGNK01004350.1, forward strand.
GCCTGCGAGTTGTGCAGGGGCATGCGTATTGGGACATCATCCTGATGCACGGCAATCTGAATTGCTCACGTGCCGATACCTGCTCGGAGGCTTTCGAGGGCTATAACAGCACGATTTTCGCTTACGGCCGCTGGCTCATCATTCCACGTGTCGACGTGGTTCAGGGTTGCTAGTTCCTGGCTTGACCTCGCCAATCAAAGCTGCACGCTCTGCATTTGGGAGCCAGTCACCAAGTGCAAGTCCTCATGACTTGGGCAGATGCTTTTGCATACCAAGGCCAGACTGGTAGTGGGAAGACATACACTATGCTGATGCCCATCTGCAGTGGTCCTTCAGCGCTTTTGGACTGAAACGTTTCGAATCATGATCGGGTCTTCGATAACTTCTAGCCCTAGCTTGAAACAGCAGAACTTTTTCAGTGATGGTGTTCATAGGCATTGTCTTTTTGGACTCTTGGACAAACTCCTTCAGCTGCCTGGCGAAGCACAGTCGGCTTACGTCGGCTTTGGTGGGTGAGCAAGCAGCAGTCGGACAAGGCTTAGGCCTTCCGGCTCTGCTTACGGCTCTGCTTACACAGTCCAATTTTCTAGCCCGCAAAAGCATCTCCTTGTTCGGCCCTGGCTGCAACAATTGGGGGGATTGTGGAGATACGAAATACAGTTTCCATGAGCACCAAGAACCAGCCCGCCAGCCCGACCGTCTTTGCCGAGTTTATCTCTCCCAGTAGGAACTTGCTGAGGAATGTTGAGAGCGACCGAGATCACGTTGCCTCTTGGAAGAAACCAGATTTTGGTGCAGTGTTGTTTTGCGGCGGATGGCTACAGCATGATATAGCACAACATCAGCGCTGTTATCGTCATGCTCGATGCTACAGGATCTGGGCCTCATCCCCAGGATGAGCAGCAGCTTGTTCCAGCGAGTGGCCGAGGTTGCAGCGTAAGCCGTGCTTTGAGTTTGTCCGCCAGCCAGAATGCACTGTGCAGTGGCTTCTTGAACATGTCCTGAAACAGGCAAGCAACCTGAGCAAGACAAATCAGTTTTTGGTGCAATGCAGCTTCCTGGAAATCTACAATGAGGCCCATGCTTCAGGGGCGATTCGCAGAACCTTCCAGCCAACCCTCATCCTCCAAGACCCGTGTTGCCGTATCGAGACATGCCAGCTGCTGTTGGGCTGTTGTATGGATGCGAAAACTTTGCCGTGCCCAGTCTCTCGGAGCAGGTCATCTATGACCTGTTGACACCGCGGAGATTTGGCCCAAGTGGACTGGATTTTCGCAAGCATCATGACCTCGCAATCAAGTTCATTATCACCTTTGTCTTGAGGTCGTGCCAAAGGTAAGGGATTGGAGATTCGGGAGCAGAAGGCGGGTTCGCCCTTGTGGTCACTCAGGTTTGGAAGCAGGCTCAGTTGCAACAATTCGGCTAGCATTGTAACACCATGGCCACCGGTATTGTTAGACAGGAGTCCTCCACTGCGCTCAGTGACCAAAATGCAAGCGTTTGGCTCGCTCTCGGGTACCGGGGAACTGCATTCTTGGATTTGCAGACATCAGCTTGGCAAAGCAAGTAGGGGACTTGTAAGTCTTTGAGATTTGCAGCAAGTGCAAAAGCGCTGCAAAGCTGAAGCCCTGGCTCATTCTAACCCCTTCCTGCGATGGAGCCAGCTTCGCCCACGTCCGAGACTTCCTCATGGAGCCTCAACTTGAATTCCACACCCAAGATGTCCAATTACTGTAGTCTTCGCTTTGTGTTTGACTACTCCTCGGATTTACATGTCTGAGCTGATAATTATAAGTTCGAGAAAATCACGGGTAGCATCATCTCCTAGACTATGCCCCCCCACCCTGGCAAAGGAGCGATGCGAAGAAGGCGTTGGAGCGACAGAGTACTCGCGCTCTGGCATGGGGTCCCTTGGGCAGCAGTAGCAATGAGTGGCACTGTGTGCGCAGCCAAATGAGGGGAGACGTAAACCATCGAAGAGCTAGCCAGACTAGGGACGGCAAAAACAAATCGGCGCGCAAGCACGCGATTGCAACAGTCGCATGTGCGTAAGGCTTGCACACCACCCGGTTGCTTTAAAAGCCGATGTACAAGGGGTGTGCGGTATCTTGGGATCTTGTACACACGACGACGATGACGACGACACTGCTACTGTTACTGCTACTCCTATTCCTACTCCTACCCCTCCTCCCACTCCTACTACTGTACTGTGTTGTTGTTTGACTGTTTTGCTTGGGCTTCATTGACACAGTTACCAGTTAAGTCCCCGCGGAGCTGTCATTGGCGTGCCATGTGGGTGACAAAACTACTACTGCTACTACTACTACTACTACTACTGCTACTGCTACTGCTACTGCTACTGCTGCTGCTGCTGCTGCTACTGCTACTGCTACTGCTGCTGCTGCTACTACTACTACGACAACAACAACTACTACTCCTACTACTACTACTACTACGCTACTACTCCCACTACTACTTCTACTCCTACCACCACTACCACTACTACCACTACTACCACTACTACCACTACTACCACTACTACTACTACTACTACTACCACTACTACCACTACTACCACTACCACTACCACTACCACTACCATCAGCACTACTACTACTACTACGACTACTACGACTACTACCACTACTACCATTACTACTACTACTACTACTACTACTACTACTACTACTGAATTCACTACTATTACACGTACTACTCCTACTACTACTACTGCTCCTACTCTTACTCCTGCTCCAAGTCCTACTGCGTCTGCTATTGGAGTACCAGTACTAGTACCAGTACTACTTGTATCAAGCACAGTTCCGAATGCAGCCCAAATCAGTTTTGCACAGGGTTCAGCACACAAGGGGCGTGCAAGGGGCACCCTTTGAATGTGACCAATCCCCCTTCACTTTTGTGACAATCCTTAGCTCTGGGCGCTCAAACCCAAACCAAATTGTAAATTGGAGATCCACCCGAAGTCCCTACCCCGAAGGCCTAAATCGGATGCTAAGCTAAACTCGAAGCCCACCCAAATCGAGCAGGCTCTGATTGGAAACCCACCCAAATTCCCTACCCCAGAGGCATTAACGCGGATTCTGGGCTTGGATCCTAGCTATATACTATGGAATCTCGAAGACAAAATCTTCAGCATGGCTACGGACCATTCTGAAAATCCTGGTTTTCAGTATGAAACCCTCTACCATGCTATTACTTTTGGAGCCTTCCTGGCCAATCTTGTGGACTGCTGCCATGAATTTTACCTTTCCGCAATTCCGCAACATCCTTGACTTCGTTGCCACGGCACCTTCAGTTGCAAATCGCTTTAGTGGGAGAGAACCTCAGCAAACTAGGGTTTCAGTCCTGCACAACGGTTTGTTAGCATCAGAGGATTGAAAAAAGTTTTCACCGCCGCTCAAACGGCATCTGCGAATTAGTGTATGCATCTTAATCTCTTGCAGGAATTTCACCTTGTACTTACAGTTGAAATTGTCAGTCAACTTTGGCATCGTAAGATCATGAACTGTGGCCAGTAGTGCTACCGTTTGGCGTGATGGTGTTGTGTCTGTCGCTTTCCCCGGCCGACTTCCCAAGCCCGCGTGCAAAAGTATGCTGCTAGGACTGCTAGGGCTAGGTTCGCATTTGCGGCATATGCTCAGGCGCTTCGATCCGCGAGTACAACCAGAAGAAGGTCGAAAGAAGCATGTCCTCAACGCAGCCGCAGCTTGCCTGCAGCAGGGTTTCGGGAACTTGAGCTGTGTGGGAGCGGCAGGCAGCGAGAGTATACCCTCAGCCTATTGGCAACGAGGTCACAGCCCACCAAAAAGAAGTCCCGAGTGCGATCAGAAGCCAGGGACTCGGCAGCTTCCTGTGCTATGGCTCCCATTCCTGGTTCCTGAAGTGTTCAATCGGTTGATGTGGTGGACGGCATACTTCGGGAGAGAGTGTTGTCTGCGGACTTCAGAGCCTCTCGGAGGGGGTCTTCTGTAAAGCTCGTCTCAAACATTGCAATGATGGGGCACTCCACAGCTTTGCACAGCAGGCCCCAAGAGCTCCCTACTGCACGACGAGAGCTCAGAGCACTGTGGGACTTCCAAGACAATGGTCAAGGGGAACGACGGCTTTGTGGCTGGAGCACAAAGACACGAGTGATAACCCATGCACGGAACATGCTCCATGCGAAAAGGCAAACCACGCATACGCCCACGGCAAGAGTGGGATGTCCATGTTTCAAGAGGCCGAGTGGATGGACTTGGGCGCGTACGCACCCCTGTGTTTTCGTGCGTTCTGCAGGTTTCGGATACAGTATGTTTTTTTGCCATGTGGTCTGCGTTTTGGGGCTTCAGACTTCCAGGCGTTTTCAGGGAGGGTTTGGGGGGGTGAGTGGGAGGGGGCGTGGGGGCATAATTCCTGTGGAATGCAGCATGCACAAGTGCAGCCAACCTCGCTGCCTGAAGACACAATCTCGAGACCAACAACGAGCAGTGGGCCCCAAATAACAGCGCAAGCGTGTCGCACTACATCAAGTGCATGGTTTCGCCGAGAGCCCTTGTATCGATGTTTCCTGCTCGGAAATCACACGCTTGCGGCAAGCGGCTTGCCATGGTTTTGCGAATGTTACCATGTGAGCGATGTCTTCCCGTACCAGAGGCGCCTGTTCGCCGCATTCCAAGTACTTAGTCTCGTGAGTTCGGAACGACGAGCTGGTCGAGTCGGTTCGAGATGGTGTGCACCGGACACTGGAAGGAGCGCGTGTGCAGCAACAGCTCATATGCTCATGATTTCCCCACAAGAACGGATCCGGACACAATGTGCTAACTTTCGCAGATGAAGATTAATCAACGGCATAGTTTCAAAGTGTAGAGTGTAGAGTCGTCGAGATAAGGAAGCAGATTCGAAACAATCCCCAGCAGGAGTTGTTTCAGAATCAGAGGCGTGGAATCCACACAACCACAAGGGTAGATTATAAACACAAGGTAACCGATTGACTGCAAGTGTGTGTGTGTACATGTTATATACACCCACACACAACAAATCGAAATTCATCATCGTGCAATCATCATGCCCGCTCATTCCCCCGTAGCCATACTAAAAGCTGGAGAAGCTTGCCGAGGTCGCGAGGGTACCTGGCTGAAGCTGGAAAGAATGCACCGCGTGCTACACTCAAACGGAGAACCTCGTGAAACGACAAGATGCAGTGAAATGGTGTCACGCCATCTTCTGCTTGCTGCCGATCACAGAATCTATCGAAGAAACGCTGAAGGGGAGCATGTTTCGCGTGGTGCCACGTGTTAAAAGTTGTTCTCTTTCCGAAAGTCGCATGAAGCACAGGTGCCGCCAAGGCACGGGAACAAACCTCATGGTGCTATACGCAAGAATCTCCCGCACAAGTCAGGATTTCACAAGCCACATTGGGTGGAGAGACTAGAGGTGAGCGTCAGTGGTCGCTTGCAGAACTACCGCACGGCAGACTGCAGACTGTCGCAGTACTCGCTGCGACACCATCATACCACGGCCTGCTTGTCACCAGTGGCCTATGCTGAGATTGAGACCTACTTGCGGAGATATCTATGCTTCTGCTTCCGTTCTGGAGAAGGACGCTGTGAGGTTGCGCATCGGGTTAAGATTTTCTGGGTTCTTGCCAGAAGGTTCGCTTTGGATGGTGCGTGTCTTGAAGTATCGTCATCTCCTGCCATGACAATCAACGCATCCCGAAACTCCACGGGCCGCTGGTTCGTTGAACGCCCTTGTCAGGAGAGCTGCCTCAAGCTGCCCCTTTGCCGAGATTGTTCTGTGTCCTTCTGCTTCTGACTGCACAGATACCCGGATATCTCTGATTGTATGTAGATGGTTTTCTTTATCCGGGATGTTCCAGAAGTTTGGCCGGAGTTTCAGAATGCATGCAGCCAGCGCCGGCAAGCTACGTTGGCTAAGAAAGCAGGTAGACTAGGTAGACGTAGGCTTGGAAATTGCAGGTGACCATCGCGACCGATGTGGAAGACCTGAAGCAGAGTGTTCGGCAGAAGATCTCTAAGCAGACCTATTCTGTGAAGGTGCATGAGGGGTTATTTAGCGATAATGTTCGCAGGCTATTTACAGAAACTGTCCGACGGTTTAGCTGTCACGGAAGAGCAGGCCAAGCTGATTGTAGCTTCGATGCAGGATTTCTACAAGTCGACGGGCATTTTCCAGCGGATCGCCAAGAGCAACTACTTCGAAAACTTCACGCTCTTCATCATTGGAGTCACTGGGCCGCGCTGTATTTGTGCTCCCGAGTCGCATCTATCATTTACCCATCAGGCCCTCGTTGCTCCGCTCGACACGGTTTTGAGCTTACTGCGAGGTCAACTTTGGAGGGAATCCTGTATCAGACCACGTGCAAAGTTGGAAGGCATTGTTTCTGCTGAAGTTTTTGTACCTGCTCTGCACACAGATTCAGAAGTTGTTTAAATCAGTTATCTTTCAAAACTCTCGATCCCTCATACAGTACCTGCTCATTGGAGAGCTAGCTGCATCAGTTTCTCGCAGCGAGCACACCATGTCCATGCCGTCGCAAGGTGAATTCGTTGTGGCCCCTTTGCCCGCATGTAGAGAGGGAAGCGATGCGTAGAGGGAGAGGATCGAAGAATAAGAAGATACATTGACGGGGAAAGAGAGGCATCGGCCAGGTCTTGCATGAAGCTTTAGTGGATTAACAGTCCAGTCCGAAGACGTCTGCGTTTGCATGACCGTTGGTCTATGCTGTTTCCGATTCCGCATGCATGACTCCAAGTCTGCTGCGGCGTTTCTGTGCGGCGACATTCCCGTGCAGCAGCTTCAGACGGGACTGCCTGCAGGATCTGGGTTGACACGGACAACAACGATGCGTGTGGTGCTCATTCCTGTGCAAAGCACATGACCTGCCACGGTCCAGCAAACCGAAGTAAACCTGTGTCGCGTGAACATGAACTGATTCTGATTGTGCCCGGATTTCCAACCCGGCAAGGGCCATCATCACGGAAGCGAAGATGGAATTTCAGATTGCAGCTGTGATGCACCGGAGACTGTTGTGTACTTGATTTTCGAAGTACTGTTTCATGCCACGAGCGAGCGAAAAGCCAACGGCTAGACAGTAGCTGCTATCTGCTATCGGACTATCCAGTTGGCTTTCAAACAAACAAACTAGACTTGTGCTGCAGCTTTGGCAATCCCTCAGCTTTGATCCACACCCAACCGGAAGAATCCAACCCAGCCCAACCTAGCCGAATATAGCATAACGAGACTTGAGTCGAGCCTGGTTGGCCTAGACGTAATTTGCACACAATGACGCCAAGGCATGCATGCATTTGACAATTGTGCTCAATCCGTGCCTTTCTGGCCTGAGAAGGTTGAGAACATCTTCTGCGCCTTCTTTACATTCGAGTGGATTGTCCGGTGGCGGCCCGGCGGAAAGACAACGGCTTTTGTATCAGAAGTCTAGAAGAGTCGAAGATTGTGAGGTGTGTATCTGTGTGTGTGTGTGTGTTATGTGTGTATGTGTGCGTTTTGCTGGCGGGCTCCTCGTCCTGCCTGCAGACGGCGGACATTTGCAACACCCATCGGGCTTGTCAGCGGAGAGAAAAGAAGGGCTTCCCGACTGTTGAACATTGGTCTCGGAGGATGGCTTTCAGAAGAACTTCGTTTGCATTCAAGGATGCCTGGTGCGGGCCTCACATGCCACCGTTGGCGTGTAAATGGGTTCCTTCGGACCACGTTGCCGTAGGCTTGGTGGGGATTGGCAAAGATTGGATCCACCTCATGCATGGCAAACCCACTATAATGACGGCCTCGTGACCCAGGTTCGTGTTCGACACGTTGCTTGTGACCTTGATGATCCTGGAGACCTGGATTACGTGCAGGGCTCTGCTGTTGAGGAACTGTGTGCATACTCGTCTTCCGCTGTTGGTGGCCTACTCCGTCCCTTTCCTTCACAAATCCGAAAAGGTCTCGGAGTATCACAGCAATGTCGACCTATGCTTCAGGCCCATCGTGCTCGGCGTCCTCAGCATTTCCAGTTCGCAGCTTATATACTGTACCACGCTGTGACGGAGTCCTGTGGTGCCAATGCCGTCCCCGCCGAGGTGACGGCATTGGAGACGCCTCGATTCTTCGCCTCGTGCGGCTGCTCAGGCTCGCGCGGATGACGCGGGTCGTCCCTTGGACGCAGCTACAGCTAGAACTTAACCGACGGCCTCAGAACTCTTTCGGCTGATCTCAGGCAAAGCTCCTGCGCGCCTTTCCGGAAGTACTCATCATGATCAAAGGCACCGGAAGTGTGCATCATTCAACCTTGTCAATTCAGCAGTACAAGCGCTTGTGCTTGAAAGTTCCATGAGCTTGTAGTCTGTAGCTGCTATGCCAGCGACCAGGCATCAGTGCGGCCGCTCGGTCGGTGTTCTTCACCATCTGCCTGCTCCTGTTGGCAGAAGCCTGAAAATGCCAGAGAGCGAGAGAGAGGGAAGCCAATTAAGTTCTAGAGATGTATTTACTTCTCATATCTTCTCATAGCGGCACACCACATCCGTTTTTTTGCTGTGGTATGGTGCAAATTGGATAGCTTGGGTCCCCTTAACATAAATATACTGTCACCAAGTTTCAGAGCGAAAGATGCGGAAAGCCTAATGAGGTCTTGTACATCTTCGGCATCGCCTTCAGACAAATCTGTGTAGGCACATGCTGAGCTGACGATGACTTTCTCGTTTTGTTTTGATGTTGGTGGCTTCGGTAGTAGGAGGAAGCTGAGCTGCCAGGACTGGGCATCGGAGAGGCACGTTTCCCAACCGTGCCAGAGGCTATGCTCACCTTGCTGATCCATGGTGTGCCTCGGCCTCGGAGGCAGTGGCAACTAAGTAAGAATTGCATGCTTGAGAGCAAGTTGGCCTCAGGTTTATGGATGACATGGCCGAGCTGTCAGAGCCTCGGGATGGTAATGCTGCCAGAAGCCTCGGAGAGGAAGTGGAAGAGTCTCCTGCCAAGGGTGGCGGAAGTCAAGGGCGAAAGCTCCGTTGCATTCGGCCTGCCTGTGCCCGAGCTGTCCGTGTGACCTTAAGACGGGCGCTTCACAACCGAGCAATGCTTTTCAAGCCCTTTTGGGGTGGAACAGGGTTTCTTTCGTCACCATGCCGTGCGTGTGTGCGCGTGTGTGCGTGTGCGCGTGTGTGCGTGTGTGTGTGTGTGAAGTGAAGTGTCCAGCATGTCTACAAGACTGGGCACGCATCCCCGAGGTTCATTGTTTTTGTGCTGATTGTCGGGGCCTTGTCGAATCCCTGTGCGTGGTTTGCTGCAAGCCTCATAACGCAAGTGGTGCATCCGCAAGTCTCAGAGTGCCGGCCAGGCCTCCATCACTCTTATGAACATGCTCATCGGACTCTCGGCCAGAATTCGCCTTGAACTGCAAGGCCCACTCGAAAGCTTTACAAGCTGCAAAAAGCCGCTGAACGGCGAAGGGTGGGGGCCTGTTCTTGGTACGATGTCTTGCGCTTGACATCTCCCGCCAAGAACAGATAAGCCACGAGAATCAAGAAGCAGACATACATAAGTTGATATATTCTGATAACACAATAATAATATACTTAGTCTGAATAGGTAGCCATGCATACTGAATCGGAGAGATGCACGTAAGCAGAGGTTTGAATGCAGGTCTTCCGTAGAGGCAAACGATTTTTTCCTCAGCCAAGGAGTGCTTTGTGAGGTGGTGTCCATGGTGGGCCAAAGCGAGCGCGAAGAGCTTCTGGTGGATCTCGTGAAGCGCGAGCTCTTGGACTCTCGTCTTGTTCTGGGACTTGCGGGAGCCCGGGAGTTTCTGAGCTCGCAGTGCCAGCAGTTCAGTTGAGCCGCCCCCAAGGATATCATCCTGGCAGCCGACGAAGTGACTTGCAACTGATGTTGGTGTCTTCTCGATCGGAGCTTGTGAGATTCGCGCACTGTTCCTGCTTGTGTCTCCGTACAGAGCACAGGGTGAGTGCTTACGGGACTGGCTAACCACGCCACAAAATCTGTCACACTTGAAACGCATGCAGTATTCCAGCTGGCTCAGGATGGCGACGGGCTCATGTCACATGCAGAGTTTCTCAGGCCGAATGCACGCCCTTTGCACCTAGCGGAGTGTGGCACGCATGTATTCAGTTTGCATTCAAGGGTGCTCCGTGCGGAGCCGGTTTCGCAGCAGTTCAGTGTCGACACTGCAGCCCTGTCACATCCGCTGCAAAACCCGCTGCTTGCGTCAATGACAAGCCTACCTGCCAAAGCACCATCAGGATATTGGAGAGTCCGGAGGGCCTCAAAGCGTTGGAGACGGCTCGCGGGGGGGGGGCAAGGTTTTGTTTGGCGCATTACAGTCTGTTCTCCTGAGGCTGTTGTCCGGAAGGGGACCGGTGAATGCGGTGCTAAAGTCAGGATTTCTCGGAGCCCTTCAAGGTTCCCAGGTCTGAGCAAATGAAGTAATGACAAGGCACAAACATCAGATCTCATGCATCGTTCTTGATGGTTAGATGCGAGTTTGCTCAGTGCCCATCCGCACCCGCAACGTTCCGCATGTTCACATTCCTGGCACAGTTCGCCAACTCGAAGCTTTGACCTTGACCTCCTTTGCGCCAGGTCGGGGTGGATCCCGTAGGTCTCATCGACTATGCGGATCAGATTTTTGCGAAGGATGCTGCTCCCTTTTGCACCGAAATGCCGCGGTGTTTCATGTTTGGCCAAGTGCCAAGTCAAATCGGATAATGTACTCGTGTCGATGCCCTCACGGACACTGGGAAGCTTGAGCTGGAAGTGCCAGGTCAGCTGTACGTGCTTGCCCGAATGCTGGTGAGATCAGCCTCTGCAACCGCAGGAGAACGGCGAAGAAGGAACGCAAGAAACCGTCTTGCTTCTGGCCAGAGACGGGTATGCTCATTCATCCTTTTTGCCGCCCCCATTGGAACTTGAAAGTGGATGTAAACTTCGACTTAGGAAGTACTGTGGCAGTGCGAGCTGTTCAACAGAGGGATGCCGTGCAACACCGAGGTTTTCGCATTTTATGAATGAGATATTGCAGCTGCGTGGCACGAACACCTGCACAGTGAAGGCTGTGGGGATGCAAACTAGAGCAAGAAACAGATACATGCTGGGATGCTGCAATCTTTGGGGTACGCGCTTGGGTGTAGCGGCGGTTCACGGATGTCTTGCGGACGACTTCTACGATCGGGGTGAGTCATTGGGTACTGTTGCCTGCCTCTTCTACTCGAGGACGTTTGTCACTTCGGCTTACTATCTGTTCCGATCCTCTGTGCTGGTTTCGTGTTCCCGGCAGCTAGACCTCGCCCACTCTTCTCTGCGAGGACCTTATCAACATGAGGAAGGTTGTCGAGAGATCGGGCAAGGACACTGTTGTCAGTTCTGTGGTACACGTACCTGATCGAACAACTGTATCGTACAGCGTACAATTTTTCTCTGTGTGTGTGTACTAATGTACACCCTCATATATCGGACATGCCATAGCATACCAATATTCATCAATTGTCAAGCCTGCGCACATCTATACATGCATACATAATGGAGAGAGATACTTTATATTTACAGAGAGAGACAGGGCCAGAGAGAGAGAGGGAGAGAGAGAGCCCGGGGGCGCTAACCCGCCTCCACGCCCGGGAGAAAGACAGAGAGAGAGAGAGAAAACAAAAACACACAAAGATTCAATATATGTTCCCTGCCATTTCGGTCAGAAATTCATCGAACTTCACCCCCTCGAAAGCCCGTAAAGGCGGGCGGGCCTCAGTGCCCGGGTGCTCACCGGGGGGCCCAACTCGCCCCTTATGCCTGGGAGAAGAACAAGAGAAAGCACGTGAGTGTGTTTGCGCGTGTGGACACATTGATGACACAAACAGCAGCGAGACGTTCATACATGCGTATTTGTATCTACAGTGCATACCGCCGCATACCTATGCATATAATGTATATAGCATGGATAATAAAATCCAATAATACAATACACTATTGTATAATTAAAATAATACATTTAGTGTGATACTGCATTATGATATTGGATAAGATAATATGATAAGATAAAACAGTATAATCTACTGCAATATCAGCGTTGTTTTACGTCTTCCTCATAAGCAGGCGACGTTTCTCCATTGTCATTATATTTACAATGAAGTACAATTAAAATTTAGTATAATGCAACAAAGAATAGTATAGTATAGTACAGTGTATACTTGTACATATATATGTGCATGCACACACACAGAGAGAGCTATACATACATATATATATATATATATATACACATGCTCGCACCCCACTCCTAGGACCCATGCTTTGGTGGTTCATGGGGCATGGGAAGCACGAAAGATTGTAATGCTTCTGAGTTACTCGAGCGCGAGTGCCACAAAAAGGCTTGACAAATCTACAAAAGACCGAGTTGCTGGCATCTATTGGCCAGGCCCGTGGCAATTCAAGTTTTGGAACCTTGGAATTTTTGAGCATTGTCAATGGTTCGTGAGTTTTAGGATTGGGAATATCGGAGTTATTTTTTTGAGCACTCCAGTGATTTGCGAGGTTCAGGACGCGAAACACTGTAATGCTCAAAAATTTCAAAATGTCCAATATCACGAAACTCTGTTATGCTCAAAAGAATCTAAACGTCCGAAAGCTTTGGAATGTTTGGCAGTTTTTGAGCATTACAATGCTTCCTGAGTTGCACGGTTGGACGTTTTGGGATTCTTTGAGCAACACAGCATTTCGCGATGTCCAGGACACGAAAAACTGTATCACAAGACAAAAGGGCTCTCTCTTCAGTCTTCAAACCAAAAAGCCCATCTAAATCTGTTTCATACTGAAGAATCTAAGAACTCGTGTGCAGTGTGCTATCATTACAGGACAATGGTTGATCGGTTGATCTCGATGGCCATGGTTGTTACTCTAACAGTTACTTTAACAGCTGTCACAGAATGTAACACAACATTAAGAGGAACGTGATTCAAATTTCAAGCAATACTCATTAGGATCCATTAGATCTTATCAACATACGTTTTCCGGTATATTTTACGAAATGGCTCTCGGCTTCTTTTCTTTTCCGCCAAGAGCCAGGGTAATTCTATTAATTCTTATTGAAGCTGCCTCCCTCAGACCTTGAAAAAGATGCCAAGCCGGCTGTGGTTTAGATGCTGTCATAATTCGATCACAGGATACAGAACAGCTTTCCTCAGTTTTCAATGACTAGAGGTTACTTGTGTGTGAAACAGCAGAAACCTTCGTGGCTCTTGCTTGATACGTATAAACAGGGCCCATCTTAGCCTTATGTTACTCCATACCGAAGACTCTTTCACATCTGCCATCAATATGGGACATGGTGGAGGCTTCCTATGCTCTTTCCTATGAAACCGGAGTATGTATTCACGACTTGTTGATGCTGTCTTTTTGTGTCCTTAGAAGGAAATACCGTTCGCTATGTCCATGGTTGCCGGTCCAATGAATAGCTGTCATAGGTCGGTTTAGCAGATAAAGAGGAGTTTTCTTCCAGAAAGGTGCCATATTACGTTGATTACAAGGATAAGGCGCCCGTAACTGTTGATTGACGAGTATAAAGAGGGCCAATCGGATTTGACCTGAACTTGCTGTCGAAGAGCTTTTTTACCTGCCCTCTTATAAAAATGAACCTCACTTACAGAGGATTCAACAATAGGAGCGTTCGTTTATTGGGTTTCCTTTGTTTATAATTGCAACGAGCTCTCTCTCACTAGGCACCATTAGGCAAATGCCTAATCGGACGCTTCACGTGCAGCGGGAAAGAGATGGCGCACACACATTGACACAGATTCGTACAAGGGAGTGTGTGCAGCGTTTTTGTGGAAACAGGAAGTAACACACACTAAAATGCGATGAAACCAACAAGCACCAGACTCTTTACTTGAGTATCACATAAACAAATTTGGCACGCCCTCCATCATTCCAGCTTCTCAAACACGTAAACTATCATTAATCTGCAGACCCGGGACTCTCTGGCAGCACAGTTTGTACTGACATGACGAAGGCATGATTTCACAGTACCGGTGTTTACAGCCTTTTCGCTATATCTGAGTCGTGTACCAATGTAGGGAAGCAACGTGTAGAGTCGTGTGGAAGGTGGAAGAGGCGGGGGTGGGTCTGGGGGGGGGGGGGGGGGGGGCGCCCGTTTAATTATTTATATTTTGGGGGGGGGGGTGGGGTGGTGGGGTGTGGATCTGGGGGGGGGGGGGGGGGGGGACAATTATATTTATATATATTTGTTTTGGGGGGGGGGGGGTGGGGGGGTTGTTTCTGCCGTCGTTGGGGGGTGGGGCCTAAACGCCCGGGCGGGGCATGTGTGGAAAAAGTGCCGCAAAAANGGGAGTGTGTTGGGGTGTGGGAGGGGGGGGGAGGGGGGCGTGGGGGTGGGGGGGGGGGGGGGGGGGCGACCATATATATATATATATATATGTGTGTGCGCGCGTGTGTGTGTGTGTGCTTGCATCTGCAGCTATGTGTAGGTGTTCACATACGGCACGCGTGTACATGTAGAGACATGGGCACACGCAAATATACAACAATCATGTATGTGTTTGTGTCTACATCTGTACATATACATGTATGTATATCTATATATATATATTCTTCTGCCGCAGCAGCCGCATTGTGTTTGCTACAATGCCCGCATCTCCGAAGTGCCAGGATGTCAAAGAGCACATGGTTCAAGTCACTCAGCAGCTCAACACTCTACAGCAGAATGTGGAGGACCCGTTAGACACCACTCTGCCTTCGGAATCAGTCGTCCGGGCTCCTGTTAGCACATCTGCAGCTTACTGGACCGAGTCTGGGCAAATAGACTCGGGTCGTGGCAGGTACTGGAAGCATGTACAAACGTCCAAACCCGTCCCGATCTGTGAGATGAGGAGCTGAAAGCGGGTCGTAGCCCACACGGGCCGGCGCAAGTGGTGCCGAGAGTGGAGGAGTCAGCAGACAGCTTGGCTAAGCCAGAGTTGTCACTGCTGTCACAGTCGCCTGGCAAATCTCAGATCTCTGTATCTGCGTATGTCTATATCTGTATCTATGTCACGTCGCTCTTCCTGATCCTTACATATAGCGTTTCCTATAGAGATGATACGCACAATCCCCCCTACCCACGCACACACACAAGTAGGACGGAAAAACACACACACACACACACGTGCACACACCCGTGCACACACACACAGCCAAACACACACACACAGGGACACAGACACAGACACAGACACACACACACACACAGAGACACAGACACAGACACAGACACAGACACAGACACAGACACACACACACACACCCACACGCACACGCACACGCACACGCACACGCACACCTACACGCACACGCACACGCACACGCACACCCACACACACACACACCCACACACACACACACACACGCACACACACACACACACACACACTTGGAAACTCTCTCGCAAGAGTAGCTAGCTGTATGTTATTACAACTGATGCTGCACAGATGAACAGGAGCTTCGGAATCATGCGAGCAGGTACGCTGGGTTGATCAGACCCAGTATCAGCCGTGGCATAGCCCTCTTCGTTGGGCAACCAGCTATGCTCACGGGGTTGCCCCCTGCTTTTTCTGCTGAACAGAAACTCTTTGTTATCAGAGGGTCACACACACGCACCCGCACCCGCACCCGCACCCGCACGCGCACGC
>BGNK01004350.1:32379-48357 GCA_003297005.1 Symbiodinium sp. clade A Y106
CCGCACCCGCACCCGCACCCGCACGCACACGCACACGCACATACATGCATGCATACATGCCTACATACGTGCATCTAGTGCTGGTTGTATGCATTAGTATGTATTTAAACGTGTAGAAATGCATGTATAAGCATTTACTCTTACAATATGAAAGTTATATATGTATACACATACATAAAGTGCAGTATATTCTGCTCGGCAACTAATTCAGATCGCATCTTGGAAACAATCTTGCTTGGTTGTTTCACGTATTGCCCGACACCCTGGCCAAGGACGCTGTCGAAGACATTGCAGAAGAGTGTGGATCCCATGCCTAGGGATTTGTCACCTGTGCCCTGGGCAGCAAAGCCAGCACATGCGCTTGATGCTTCAGGATGGCTTCCCCAGCTGCAAAGAGCACAGACATGAACAAACAGCCATAGCTGCCTTGGTGGAAATCTCGTTGAATGGAAGGGCGTCATGCTGGCGAGCACTTTGCAAGCAAAAGGTGCCGCTACAAGCCCATATGCCTCCAAATCCTGCGGCCTTCCGCAAGACGACAGGGCCTGGTTCCAAGACCATTCACTTTTTCATGAGCATTCGAGTAGGCTAGAGTCTAGAGAGGTCTGTAGCAGCAGTGTGACGCTGTGACTCCAAGGAACCTGAAGACGGGAGACCCCAACCTCTACAGCCGGGGACTTGATGCAGCTAGGGACAGGAACACAGTAGGCATCGATGTACAGGTGTTCAAAGACCGGGAGATAGGAGTCTTGGTCTTTTGCTCGTCGCTGTTGTGGCGGGTGGGCTACCTGCTGGTCCTTGTGAGATGTCCATCAAATCTGTTGCACATCGTTGCTCTGGTTGGTGATGTGCATTGAAATTGCTACTTTACGTCGGTTTGATGTGTGGTTGGCAGAGGATGCTTATCACGCCTCACTGCTTGCTGTCTTGCTTGGCTGTAGTGGTCAGCTCCAGCCTGTTTGTGTCTTACTTGCTGCTTGGTCTGCATGTGTTTGTGTGCTCCGGCAACCATCACGGCGATGCTGATGCCACTGCTCTGCCGTTTCTGGAAGGGGTTGTTTGTGCAGGTGGTGACACTGGTGGTGGTCGAGCTGGTGGTGCTGCTGCTTCATTCTTCTTTACAGCGAGTGTTGGTGTTGGCGGCGGTGTCGGTGCTGGTGTTGTATGCTGTTGTTGTTGTTGTTCGTCACCGACAGTGCGTTGTTGAATTTGAAACAATCACGACTCTTGGAACACGCACCCCTCTCCAGTCTCCAGTCCAAGGCCGCCTCGTCCCACAGGACAGATATCAGGAAAGGAGACAGGACAGGAAAGAGAAGGACTAATGACAGGACGGCAAAGATAGCAGGCAATACAGTAGCAGGCCTGCACCGCCGGCCCGTGCGTGCAGGAACACTGGCGACTTTAGCGTACTGTAGCGGTCAGGAGAGCTCTCAGGCCTGAGCCAGCGTGGTGATTCCGATTCCTCCTTTTGTGTTCACTGTTGTCGTCGTTTGGGTAGTCATCATGGAGGTTGTCGTTGACCGTGCGTTTGCTGTTCAGCTGCTTTTTCTGTCGGCGAGACGTCTCACGCACAGGCAACCTGTCGAGCGCATGGGGGCAGACGACCAAGACTTACTTCGAAGACATGGAGGGGAGCCTTTCCCAGAAGCTCCTTGAGATGCAGGCCACTTGGTTCATTTGAAGGAGGTTGGGCCTGGCCCATAGGTCAGGTGGCTCCAAGAACAGATGCCAAAAGGCCAGTCAAATCCCTGTGAAGTGCTTCGGCTGTTGTCCTGCCGGTAAAATTTTCTCTTCCCAGATCTCAGCTGACTGGCACTTGCTGCAAAACCATCAGAAAAGCAACCGAAGCTTGCAAGGGTATCCTCAACGAGCTCATCCTCGGGCCTCACTCTTCAGGCTGCGGCTATGCGCCGTAGTAGATGGCAGTCACTGTTACTTACCTTCAACATCAGCTTGGGAAAGTTTGGCAAGAGTCATGCAACCGTCTGAGTTTGAATGCACCAGCGCTTGTAGGAGGCTTGTTGCCAGCTGCCAGCTGTAAACAGATCTCGGCTACGTGATACTTTCCAGGGGCAGCCAGACGCGGAAGCCACATCGCAGGATGCTTGCTACAGTATTTCAATGGACGTTTACAGTCATAGTCATCGTCATAGTCCCCGATAAGACATTCGAGCATTGCTGAAACGGAAGCCTTGTCGTGCAGGAAGCCCTGTTGTGGCCGGGGTGGTCGCGGAATCCAATGGAGATGCAGCCGGCGGTAAGCCGCGGGAGATCGATGTCGCTCAGTTGCGAGAAGTGGCACTCCTAGGACACAGGATTGAAGCCGACGGCTGACCTGCTTGGAAAGTAGAAGGGGCGGGCTTAGTGCAGTTGTTTGCTTGTTGAAGTAGCCGTAAGTTTTCTTTCACTTCCAGCTCCGGTGGTGCAAAAACCAAGGCAGGTCAAAGCCTCCGACGAGCGGCTAACAGAAGCGGCTGGGATGGTTTGTTTGAGATTATACTAACAACTACTGGTAGTTGCAAGATTGTCAGAAGCCTGGTTGGAGTAACCAGAACAGCAGGACGAAGTGATGACCTAGCGGCTTTCTGGAGATGCAACAGATTCTAATTGTTGAGAAGGGTAACGAGTTTTTTCAAGCATGTTCTGTTCCTGTGTGTTGAATGGTTCAGTAACGGTGCCAAGAAGTGGCAGCAGTACAAGTTTAACTTTGGTCGTGGATGTCAATACAAGTAGCAATCAGAGCTGCATTCAAGTGTAGCAGCAGTGACCGCAGACAAAAAGGCGATGCTGCGGATGCACGGGAGCGCGAAGCCTTTTGGCAAATGTTGGGTTAGGGCTTGCGAGTAACTCCCGAGGATTGCTTGTGAATTGACGGGGGAGAGGTGGATTGCCGCACAATGCTCGAGTTGCATCGTTGACTAGGTCTTGGTCACTTGGTCTTCATTTTGCAAGCTTGGTGACTGCAGCATGTTCGTGTGGCGTTCCAGGGGCGCAAGCGAGACGAGTCTCGCGCGCGCTTTGCTTTCCGTGTTTACGGTCGGCCAGTCAACAGCGAGGATGCTTGGGGGCACTGGGTTTCTGCGCAACGGGATTGGGATGCTTGAGCCCCTTTGAGAAGGACATTCCTCGCGGCCGTGTTCTTGGTCGCTACTTGGCGCGACGGCCGTCGCGAGAACGAAGCGTTCCTCAGTAGCTCCAGGCCGATATTCGATCTTCGATGTCCCTGCGAGCTTTTTTGGAGGTGGCAGAAGACCTGTCGTTGCAGACTGTTTTTGTTGCGAGTTGCTTTAAAGGGTTTTCTACTGCGTGCCAGTGCCACACAGCGGAGGAGTCACAACACTAGTGGAGTCAGCATGCTCTCAAGCGATCCAGGAATCAGGAAGACAGCAACGCTGGCCGAAGTGCCACCGCATACTTTGCAATCGGACTCCACCTGAAGGTCGAATGCCAAATTAATGGCGGGGAAGCACCCTTTACCTGCCGAAACACATCACGAGACCGATTCAATGGATCACCAATTTATGTGCTTTGTTGAAGGCATTTCTGGACAGTCGGGTCGTTGGCGAACCGGCATGATTTTGTCATTGAAAGTTGACACCTCGCGACTTTAAGCTGAAGACTCTGACTTCGTTTATCGGGCACTGGCACGGCTTCTCCCCGATCACTGCCTGGATCCTGCTGGCCAGCCCCGCTTCCGTTCGGATGATAAGAAGCGCGCGGAGCTCAAAACCATGTATTTTGTAACTCTCGGCTCATCTCTGCTACATGTCGACCTTTATGTTTTACTTGTGCACGAGGGCTGTCATACTGCCGGCATGAAGATGCGTGCTCCCGTGACGTGGCATGTGCATGCACTCTGCTTGCTCATGCAGGTTGAGCTCAATCGGGTCAGTAGTCGACGGCACGACCGGTGGAGAGGTCGGCTTCTCCATCCGCTGAGTGAAGCTGCCAAAGCTTGTCGGTGCATGCACATCAGAGCATCTCACACATTTTTATGTGCTCATATACACACACACACACACACACATATATATATATATATATATATACATACATGTCTGTGTGTGTGTGTGCGCGTATGTGTGTGCGTATGTATGCATGCACGTACACACATGCGTTTGTTTATTTGATTACATTGCGGTCTCTATTGCGTAGGCCAGTGTCTGTTTTACGTGCTGATACTGGCAAAAAGAGATGCAGGCCAAAGCACATCCATGCTGGCAGATTTCTGATACTATGAATAGACAAAGACAAGCACTGATTCTTCAGAATCCGTGTGCACACACCTTTGCATGTGTGTACATGCTATGGTTGAATAAGTATACCTACGTATGCATGTCTGTCTGCATGCATGGATGTATGTATGTGAATCTGTATGTACGTGCATATCTGCATATGTGTGTATGCTGCACATGGACGCGCGCAATGCGCGCACACGCACAGACATGCACCTGCACACAAATGCTGCAGACGCGCAGGCACGCATGCGCACACACACACACACATGCACAAGCAGACGCCCACACGTCGTTTCATGCACTGTGTGTGTTTGTATGTGTATGTGTATACAGATACACACACATACATACACTTGTACGTATACTTATACATATACATGTACATGTACAGGTACACTTACATGTACATATTCAGGTATATGTATATACATAATCAGCAATGTTACAGTAATCAGCATGAAGGTCATCTCCTGGAATGTTGTGTTATAGTCTGCTACCGCATGCGATTTGAAATTTTCGCGGTATGGTATGCCATGTTGAATACTATTTTGCACTCTGTTGTGCCGTGGCCAGTTGTGTTGTGTTTTGTTATGCTGCGCTGTGTGCTGTTATGTTAGTAGCTGCTTCGTGGGCAGGCCACTCGGCTTGCCTTACATGTGCCACGTTGATGTGCACCCTTTGCCCCACAAGGATTGATAGACTATTCCTTCCGCATACTTGGAAGAAGCACTAAAGTGTCCACAGCGACAATGACGCAGTGCTTGCACCATTCCATCTAACTCGGCGTCCTTAAGGGAGCCCTGGATGCAAGAATATCTTTTTTTCGTGCATGACTCGAGCGCACAGTTCGACGACCTGTAGCCCCAACCTGACTGCTAGTCTCAGTTCATACGCTCCAACGCCGCAGGCCTACGGGCTTGAGGGCAGTCATATCATAAGCAGCGTGCATGAGTGCTCTGCGAGTGAGTCCTTGTCTCTTGCTGTGTGCAGTGCCAAACCCCCAAACACCAGACTGGGAGAGCTGCCAGGGAGGTTCTGTGCGATCGATGCCGTAGGGTCAAGGGGACCGACCGCCCCCGTACGGAGAGAAACCATGTGAAGCTCCATTGAGTGAATAGTTTAGGCATGTAGGCATCAGGAGTCGTTTGGCAGTTCGACCTTACCTACCTTACATTCCGCATTCTTACGAGAAAGCCTTCGACGAGGGCTTCGCAGATACTTTTCGGGCGTCCACCCCGAGTTATGCATTGGAATTCAGGGTGAGCTGCTGAGTAGCTGAAGCCTTTGGCTTTCTTATTTTGAACGCGTGTTTCTGCACCCCTACGGCTGACAGCTTCCTTAGACTTGGTCACATCATGCAAGTTGCGGATGTGTAATAAGTTTAATTATTAACAGAACAGCAAGTCAAGCTGTCATCCAACGTGGGTTCCAGCAAGAATCGCTGAATGTCCGCCTGGCGCTGTCACTTGAAGAGGACAGCCGCCACTTCATTGAGTCAATCATTGTTTGCGGTGATGTCTGCATGGACAAAAAGTCTCGTGGCCCGAGATGCCCATCTCAGTTCAGTCTGCTCAAGGGCCTCGTAAATCGTAAACCGCTTCACGCAGACACGGAGCCCGAAGCGGCTCGAGGAACACTGCCAACTGGTTGAGCGACATACAATCTGCGAGTGCCCTGAGCCAACCCGTTGCATATGCCCCCGCCCTTCCCCGCCTACTCATGTCACAACCGGCAGGGACTGGGCGTTTACGTGAAGGATCTGACCGAAGAGGCACAAGACACCGGACCGCTGTGTATGAACGACTTCAGCCTGTGAGCACGAGGAGAGCGAGACAGAGAGAGAAACGGCATCATTGCGGCAGTGTGATGCGAACTGTAGAGCCTAGACCGATCTCGTATGGAAACGAGACCTCACATTCTCTGTGATCTGCTCATGAAACTCGGTCCTCCGGCCTGGCTTCTCGGCTCAGAATTAACTTTTGTTCAGTTGGCACAAAAAGAGGGCCATGGGACAAGTCGAAAGCTCTGGCGCACGGGAGCCGGCGGGTTGCATGCTTCTTGGTGCAGCATGTGTGCAGCGTTCGTGTAAGAATAAGTACAAAGAAGAGACTCAGCCTCAAAAGTTCCCACGCAACATATATGCGATCATTGAAGTTTCTGTGGAAGTGAGGAGTGGTCTCGGATCGGTCCTGCTCCTGAGCTGCAAGCTTTCAGTCTTGTCGGGCGTTACCTCGCTGCAGCCGTACTTTGCATTGCCGGAATGCACTGATCCATTTGATGTTTCGCAACGCATGCAGGCGGCCACAGGCACAGACATCCACCACGCTGGTCAAAGTCACAGTGTGCCTGCTGGGTGGCCGTCGGGCAGCATTGATTTCGAATTCAGAGTTCTTGCGATGCTCCACTGTAATCTTAGGTGAGAGTCGAACGATGCTGCTGCCGGTGCCTTTGCCTGCAATTTGTTAGCAGCTCTGGCGTCACATCGTAATATGACCAGCCGCTGAGGCCTTCATGAGTAGGCGTGGACTTGCAGTTGGCTTTCAAAGGGCTTTGAGCGACATCAGCAAGATGCAAAACACGCGGCATGTGGCACTGGCACCATGCACCCGCCCTGCCCGGTCTTTGGGGAAGCTGTGCAGAACCGTTGAGGACACGTCGACTGGCAGGCAACGCGTTTATTGGGTAACTGGAAGCGCCATGTTTCTTAAATAGTGGCTGCATCTTCGTTTGCCAGAGCTTGAAAATTGTCATGACCTTGGCTCCTGAAAACCGCCGAAGATTAGAAAGCTGAGTGCGCCAGGGAGATCAAGATGTCAATCCAGACCATCTTCGCTGTTCCAGAGACCGAACAGCGGCTGGCATGTCACGGCCTGAGAAGTATGCGGTAAAGCGTAAGGCGCTTCTGCCCGGATTCTGACCAACTTGGTTAAAGCGCTTGTTATCCAAATGTGCGATGTGGGTCGGACCGTGCCAACAGCGCGGATACAAGAATAGGTTAACGTGCAACCCTTGCACATGCGCGCAATCATGCTCGATGACGGTGTAGTGATTCAGGTGGCGGCTCGTTGCTGGGAGACGTGACAGGGTCGCAAAGCACTTGTCATCAGCCTTGTAGTCGGCATACTCGCAACAGTCTTGATTTGTTGAGTTAAGGGCTCTCAGCAGCAGAGATTCCGTTTGGCTTGGCGTTGTCGGTGTGGTGCCCGTTTGTGGGGCATGACACCCAGGAATCCCGACCTCTCCGTGACGAGACCCACATCTGTGTCTCGGCAGAAATCGTGGCAGTGCCGTAGGTCGTGAGCAGCTCTAAATCAAGCCTTGCCGAGGCTTGGACGTGATTCGCGTACATGAGCCTCGTCGGTACAGAACGCCAAAGCACACCAACGGCCGTCCCGGGGCAAATTGGAAGGATGTGCAAATGCCGACAATGAATGTAAGTGCAGCTTATTCTACTTCTTTGTTTCCTGGAAGCAGGCTACATTGAATCTTCCAAGCCGTTCAGACAGCCTTGGCCCAATGTGTTTCTACTAGCACGAAACCTTCGATCTCACATCTTTCTGGTTGAAGGTGAGACATCGTATATTATTGAGTTGCATCCTACCTGCTTGGCTGAGCCCGGCCAGGTGTTGGCAGCCTGCTGTCCACCCGGCTTGTCGGCCAGAAGCTACAGGTCCGACGGCGATAATGAGGAGTTAGGACTGAGCTATGCTGGGCTGTTTGTGAAGTGCAGTTGCAGCCGTGTACAGGGGGCACACACTGTTGCCCCTACAGCCCTTGGTTCTACTCCGGACTGGTTTCAGATGTGAGGTTTGCTGAGGTGCTCGTCTGCTGCCGCGAGCCCGGATCGAAAGGGCCCAGTCGCAGACGATTTTAATCGATGGAGCTTCGTTTCACCCTGGAGATGCCCCCGTGCTGTACAGACAGCTCTTGACCGGAGCTGGGCGGACCGTCTCAGAATGCTCAGCTGTTGCAGGTGCGTTACTTGATATGCGCTCTGAGAAGGAACTCTAAGATGCCAGTTCCGCAGCTTAACCTCATGGCACCATCATCATCTCCGACTTTTGCGCTATGGAAGGTTCCCCTAAAAATTTCGCAATTCTGCTCCGCAGCTGCGGTTTTGAGGACATTGCAGCGAGCCCGGTATTACATGTCTTTTGCCACAGACGATACTTCGATGGCGGCCGACGGGCAGCACCTCGGACCAGAGGCAGAAGTTCATTACCCCACCTTTCAAGTGGTCTTCATACAGGACAAGTCTGAGGGTTGTTCTAAACCCCCCGTCTCTTGAGGCGATTTGTTCATATTGTCACTATTGAAATTGCCTTTAAACCATGCTGTGCGCGCAAGAACGCGTAAGGGCGGGCCCAAGAGCACGTAAGGGCAGTAGTATGGCTATAGATCAATGTGTAACCGAGCTTTCCCCATGATGCATTTTAGATCTTGGAACCTTCCTTTCCAAAGCCTGCAAAGCGCTTGCGATGACCTATGGGTCATGTTTTGGTACTCCCGATACTGGAGTTCATGATCATACAAGCTGCAGGTATGAAAAACTCGTGTGCGCGCAAGAAACACGCAAGTGTGCCCAAGCGCGGGCGCAAGGGGTATAACATGGCCACTCATCGGAACAATAATGTCGATCAACCCCCATGTATGCACGCATGCATGCACGGATGCATGGATGCATGGCTGGCTGGATGGATGTATGGATGGATGAGTGTACGTACATACGTACGTACGTATGTGATTGTATGTGTGCATGTGTGTATGTGTGTGTATGTATGTAATAATGTATATATAATATATATGGTCACGCGCTCCGCGGCCCCCCCCCTCTCCCCCCCTCCATGGTCTATGGTCCAGGATGCCCCCCCCCTCCTGTGGGATGAGTGTGGGTTCCCTCTTCCCCCTGTGGGGTGGTTGTGGGGGTTTTGGGGTTTTGGGTCTAGCTTAAGCTTTCGAGTTTTGGGTTTAGGGTCTTGGGTTAAAAGGTACAAGGCTTCAAGTCGACAAGGGCTTAGGGAGGGTTTGGGGTGTAGGTTCGTTAGGGTTGACAGTTTATGCCTGGTTTCGGCTTAGAGCCTGCATTTAAGGGTTGGGTGTAGGGTTTGAAGGTTTCGGTAAAGGTTAATAAAAGCAGGAGCAGGCGCTACTGCGCTACGTTGTAGGATTTATGGCTTGCGTAGGGCTTGCGTACTATGCCGGCCTTGTCTGTGACGCCTGGCCGTTTCTCCAGCTGCAGCTCCAACCGCCCCCACCCCTCTCCGCACACGCCAGCCCCTCCCCCCCGACGCCTGACCATATATATACATATACGTACATATACGTACATATACATGTATACAAGTATACATATAGACATGTAGACATGTATACATATATACATACATACATATATACATACATACATATATACATATATACATATATACATATATACATATATACATATATACATATATACATATATACATATATACATATATACATATATACATATGTACATATGTACATATGTACATANGGGGGGGGGGGGGCTGGGAACGCCAGACGCCTGACCATATATACATATGTGTGTGTGAACATGTGTGTATATATGGATATATATATATATGTAATGCAGATAGACAGATAGATAGATAGATAAGACAAGTAGTAGACATGATAAGACTTGGGAAACTCACGCAAAATAAATCGGAGCTTCCGCTCTCAGCAGTTCTTAAATCATAGCCGGTCATAGCCCGCCGCCTGCACAGTTTAGTTGTAAGAAGTCCAGCACCCGGTCTGTGCTACATCTTGGTCGTATGTGCGGGAAGTAAGTAAGAAGCCACTCGTCAGAATGTCCAGCTAAGCCTCAACCACTCTTTATGATTTTACAGCCCTCAGGCCCTGTGGATTGCAAAAACTTGACAAACTTGCATGACCCCTTCCTTCACGACGCAGGCCACCAGGGCTGTAGCAATGAACCAGCAGTAGATGGCGATAAAGGTGACATCGCCTAGGCGAAAACAGCTGGGCTTTGCTCGTGATCATAATGTCAGCGTACTTGTGTATGTGCGCATGCGTATACATTCTTATCGAAGAAATACTGTCAGCCTGTGGCACATGAAACGCTGAAAGCCGAAAAGGTCCGGATTCTCTGTGTAAGCCACTACGGTTGAACGGATTTTGAACTGAAGCGAGAGCTACAAACCTAACATCTCAATGCCCTGCACCACCAATTCAGCCTTCATACTTGAGACCTTCCCTCACCCCGAACAAGTGGATCACACTTGATACACATACCCTCACCAAACGAATGGAACCTGAAAGCCTGACTCTAGGACAGGGGCGAACGGACATCTTCGGAGAGTCTTTCGTCTGCTCCCCAGCTGAGCGCCGGCTCCTCTTGAAGAAAGGATTCCGAATTTGAGTGGGGCTTCTTTCTGTCCCTGGACACTTGAGGAGCTTAATGATTCGTCTGCACAGAATTTGACTAACTTCTAATCAAACAGTTTCGAGCAAAATACCACGATTGTGCTCCCGTTCGAAGGGCCCTCTACGCGGTGCACAACAGCAAATCCCCACATCACGTGCATGAGTCACAAGGTTTTCGCCACTGGACCAGCGCCATTCGCGGCTGCCTTGTACGCTTGCTTGGACGGCCAGCATTGTGAGCAGTAGCCGTCTCCGTTCCAGCAGCCGCTGGGAAACACCGCATTTGATTACCAGCCGTCTGCTGTGGGGTTCAAGCCACCGTGGCAGCATCATGAGCATCAACAGCACCCATGCTAGTATGAATGGCCATCCGACCTACAAGGGCCAATAAAGGCTGGTCAGCTTTGACTTGCTTGCCATATCTAGCGCGCCGACACGCCCGTCTCCACTTCCCCGAGCTTAAAACTGAGAAGCTTATGCGTGGAAGCGTTGCTGAACGGTTGCAAAGCCGTTGCTGTATATCGGTGCCTGTAAGTGTAATTCAAGGCATGAAGTATTTCCTTGGGATCTGCCAAACCACGAAACAAAACGGATACATGAGAGATATAGAGACTCATGTATGTACTATGTATGCATAGAGACAGAGAGAGACATTATGTGAAAATGGATTCAGATTCATGAGATATCTAGCTTCGAAAAGTTCACTGGTACGCGTGAAACGACTGACAGCCCCAAACGCCGTCTCAATGCGACCGAGACGCGGCTCCCTTTGCGGCAGGGAGGCCTGGCAAAGTGGTCCGGGTTTACGACGACATCATGAATCATTGTCTACATAGTGCGGCAGTGCGGAAACCGGACCCTATAGTCTAAGGCCCGATGGTCGCAGAACTTCGCAAGTATCGTCGCAAGTGTCAGCCGTAGGCAGTGCCGATACACAAAGAATGTGACAGGCACATGCAGGACACTGCCCCGCCTGGGCACCCACAGATTCGGCACGGATGGCGTGGTTCAGCCTCACATTGCTAAATTTAGGATTCTTGAATGGGCTTCCGACAACGACTATCCTTTTCTGCCACTGGACTCTGGTCTAGCCAGACCTAGACTTGCAATCATCCTGTTTGAGGCCAACTCCATGTGCTGTACCGTTCCACTGGGGAGACATGGCAACGAGTGCCAAATGCTTGCAAAGGAACGGTGCGGCCTGAACTATTCGGCTGAAGGTTGCTGGCACGGGCACGTCTACTCTCTACCAAAAGTGCAAGACGTTCAGCCTTGTGCTTTGCACGCAGCCTTCTCCTTCAACTTAAGCATCATCTTTGAAAGGATGCACACATAGAGCATCAAAGACGTCAGCTCGTCGACCAATGGCACAAAGCCGCTGTGCAAACCCGCAACCTGATTCCGCAAATCAAACGCCATCAAAAAGCGCAAGTCTCTCCAAGTAATAGGACATGTGCTGAGAAAAGTGAAAATTTGAAAAAGGTGATGACAACCACGAGACCGGTGCTCCGGGAGCACCATCCACCAACTCACCTGATGTCCACACTCTGACATCCCGTTGACAGCGAACAAATGGAAAGACGTGCAACTCCGCCAGCAAGAGAGGCAGAACAAGACAGGGATGCCCGTGTGCCGTTCCGATCAAAGCAGCACTAGCAGCAGTAAATGCAGCACGATCAGCAGTCTCACGATCACGCTCTATATGCGTAGTTGACACCACATAATCAAACCCTTCTCGTATCGCCGAGAGCATTGGGAGTCCGCGCTCGTGGGTGATCCGGATCTGCTGTTCGAGTGCAGAACCTAACTCCCCAGCCTGATGTGAACCGAAACGCAAAAGAGTTGTCCGCTCCACGACAACTGCGACCTGCTCCGAGCCATGCTCATCTTGCACACGCAAGCACCGTGCCCTCTCCGGTGAACACTGGAGATGCTCTGGCGAGAAAATGGTCACATAGCCGTCCTGCGAGCGAGTGATGGCGACCTACTTTGCACCGCATGCGACATCCAGAGCCTCTTTGTGTCGCGTTCCATGCCCCTCCAGGATGAAGTTAAACTCAATGGGCCTCGCGGAAAACCGAACCTTTGTTGCCAAAATCTCACTGCTTTGGCCATCAATCAATATGCCACCATCTGCAGCAAACGCTTCCCGCAGCATTCCTTCAATCAACTGACCGTCCGAAATCAAGAGGTGACTCCTTGAACGAGAGCCGTCGACACGCTACACGTTGCTCGGAGCCTCGGAGCCCTGCATCTGCCAGGACAAGAATGCATCCCGTGGGCCTCGCCTCGTGTCCCAGCACCTTGCGATATTGACACAACTGAGAAATGCACACCTGGTGGCAAGCTCACAGCACGAAGCTGTGACACACAGATCGCCTCAGTCTGAAGTGGTGCATCACGAGGAGCACAGAGAAGGCAATCTTGCTCACTAAGTGCGCCGTTCAGCACATGTTCAGCATGCTGGGTCACAACTTCCCGTCCATGTTCCGCTTGGCGGCAAAGAGCTTCGAAGATATGCCAACAGTATCATGCCGAATGTTTTGGAATGGGGTTTGGCGTACAAACCTTGAGGACTAGGGCTTCGGGTAGGTAGGGATTTGACGCCAAGGTTTAAAAGGCTTAGAGCTGACAGCTGCATCACAGCTTTTCTGGCATCCGTCCCGTTGCCAAATGACGTAACCAAGGCGGCAGGGTACGCAGAACACATACAAGGGTCAGGAAACGTCTAGAACTCGCAGCCGATGGTGGCACATAAGGGGCTGGACAGAACTGGGATGCTTGCAGAAACCCCCAAACCTAGATTGGAGGTGATTGGAGTTTGGTCGTTAGGACCGTTAGGGCCACAGACCATGCCGAACATAACCCGAAGCGACACGGCTCACAGCTTTGGGTTTCGAGGGTGAGCGGCAACCCGACTCCCCTAGGACTATCCAGGCCCTTTAGCTCAGAACTCCGCCACGGACTTGATGGAAAGGGCACGGCCAAGATGCAACCATGTCAAGACTGTTCATCCTGACCCGTAAATGCTTCGGAACACTAGACTAGAACATCACTGTAGAACCTTCGGGAGCCATGCAAAATTGACGGACATAAGAAGGCCGTACAAACCGTTGTGGTATCCTGTAAGCAGAGCCCTGAAAACTTCATGAGAACGACAAGGAGCTGGTTCAGCAAAGTCAGGCCGAAGTCATTGGCTTCCCTCGGCATGGGTGTCTTTCTTGATGTGCTTGGTGTTTCGACTAACGGGTTCGTCGCTGTACAGCTCCGGCTTCAGGAGGCGAAACCGGCTATAGGACTGAGATGCTTGGTGATGGTGCTTGAGCAGCAGTCGGCACGTTAACAGTTTAGCCGATGGGTGGCACAGGAATGTCTCGTCGAGGCTTCATAATGACCAACCGTTCGTGGCAATGATCTGAGACTGCAGGTTGTACTGTAAGACGTGCACGACAATTGTCTCGATTCGGCTTCCAGTCTTGATAGCCTCGCATCCCGGAAATGACAATGGCAATTGGCAGCTATGCTGGAATACTGGGGCCGTCAACCTGAAGCAGTAAGGGCACCTACAGACCTATAGCCGGCAATTGCCCCTTCAATTTTCTAAACTCCAAACCGTTAATCCTTCTAGACTGGAGCCCTGACCCTTCAACCCAAAACCATAAATCCTGGCCTGGGGTCTTTAAGGTTGACGTCTGTGGGGCTTAATTCTGCCGAGCATCCACAGGAGCAGCAGCAAGATTGCTGTGATCCCGAAGAGCAGAGCACCCATGAAGTAGCCTGCTTCTTGAAAACTTCAGAGTTCAGAGAGGACTAGGCGTTCAGGAGAACAGGAGTGGACAATTTTGTCGTTTCACGATATTAAAAGAGAAGAGATCAGGGCTTGGGCTTCGGCTCTCTGACGTTTAAAACCAGCAAGAGAGCCCTCGAGTTTATTTCGAATTCTGCATCAAAAAGAATGCTTACCGGTCTTGCACAGCCTTTCGGATATCCTCTGCGGCTGACTTGTTCACACAAGTTTGTCGCTGTCCGTTAAGCCCCCGTCTTACTTAGTGTCTGGGAGGTGTCAATTCGAGGCTCAAGCGCCTGGGGAATGTCGAAACTAGTGGTCCCCTGCCACTTGTTCATGATCATGAGTCTGTAGCTTTGTTTGGGGTTGCGACGAATTCGGCAAACTTGAGTAGCCCTGGCTAAGCCGCTAATCAACCCGCGAAGAATCTCTTTGACACATCTGCTTCAATCCTGCATCCACCTATCTCCACCCTTAACTCCTTAACTGTGCAAAGTCTAGCCAGAAGAGAATTTCAGTGACTCGGATAAGCCCCAGGCCCGGTGTTGGTCTAAAGCCAAAATCAAAAGCCCAGCCCAAGGTGCCCATAGGTACGATCAGCAGGGTGTGGTGCCAGTGGGGCGCCTCAGGAGGAGAGGCATGGGCTCCCCGAAGTAGACCACAGTTTGGAATCGGCTCTTGCGAGGTTGCCATATGACTCACCATTTTAAAATACCACATCCGGTGTGAAACTCCGACCCTCCGGACATGGGGACTCTGTTTCCTTCAGCCTCGAAGTACCATGCTTTAAACACGCTACATCCCATACGCCAGAACTGCTGTGTTTTTGGTCCTTCTGGGGCTGACCAAAGAAGCTACTGAGTCAAAATTAAGATGCAGGGTCCTCATGAGGATACATGTATGTCAGCTCAAAGCAGCCAAACCTTCCCAATGCCACAAGCCCTTGAGCAAACCGGCATCTGACCAAAATCACAAAGCAAGTCAGGATCTTTCTTGCATACAGCACCCCGACAAGCTTGGAAGTTCCCGATCTAGCTTCCCTTGTTAAAGTTAAAATCGGCAGCATGCGGGCGCCTCACAGAGAGACGTCGCAAACAAATCCGTTGGCAAGTGAATGCGCTGGGGGACTGATAGCTTGCTTGACTGTGACTGAGGCTTAACGAGAGCATGCGCAGTTGTTGCATGTCATCTTTCTTTTCTCCGCTAACGTGCAGGCTCCAACACCTCACACACACCTTCGTTTGGACACATGCTTGGGTGTTCTTTCGCGTCCAAAACAAACCCTCACAAACCCTCCCCCTCTCCCTCTCCCTCTCCCTCTCCCTCTCCCTCTCGCTCTCTCTCTCTCTCTGTGTCGCTCTCTCTCTCTCTCTCTGTTAAATGACACGAGCCCAATGATGCACCTTAATGTCATGATGCATTTGAGAATGCTACAATGCCGAATGGCATTGGCTCAAGGACTGGACCAAGGCTTGAAGTCACAAAGGAATGTCTGCTTGGGTGTGACTGGGGAAAGAGATTGATCTCTGGTATCCC